>RJWM01002103.1:0-64671 GCA_004363535.1 Dasyprocta punctata | reverse complement strand
TATGCTGCTGAGTTATATCCCTGGACCCTCCCTGTCCCTTTTTAATATTTTTCTGGGGAAACAGGGTCTTGTTGAGTTGCTAACATGCCAAGGCTGGGTTGAACTTGTCATCCTCTTGCCTCAACCTCCCAGAGATCTGAGATTACAGATGTGTACTTCCACACCCACCCTACTTTCTATATTCTTGATGACAGTCTCTTTCTGAAATAGCATTGAGAACATTAGATGAAAATTATATGTAGAAGATTAAAATTAGATCCTATCTCCCACCCTGCATAGATGTTAATTAAAAATAGATCAAAGACCTAAGAATAAGTCCTGAAACCTGGCAGATGCTAGAATAAAACATAGGATGAGACATGGGCACAGGCAAAAATTTCCTGAACAGGACTCCAATAGCTCAGGAAATAATAGCAATTAACAAATTGTATAGCTTCAAATTAAAAACTTTTGCTTGGCAAAGGAACCATTTAGGTGTGAAAGACCTCAGAAGGGGAGAAAAGCATGTCAATTACCAACAGAAATTTTAATATCCAGAATATACAAGGACTGAAAAAACTTAACTCAAAAAAACCCCAAATAGGGCAGGGTAATAGCTCAGAGGTACAGTGCTTGCCTGGCAAGTGCAAGGCCCTGAGTTTGATTCCCAGTACAAAAAAAAAAAAAAAAAAAAAAAAAAAAAAAAAAAAAAAAAAAAAAAAAAAAAAAAAAAAAAAAAAAAAAAAAAAAAAAAAAAAAAAAAAAAAAAAAAAAAAAAAAAAAAAAAAAAAAAAAAAAAAAAAAAAAAAAAAAAAAAAAAAAAAAAAAAAGTGAACAAACAAAAACAACAAAACACCCAAATAATCTAATGAATAAATGTGTGAATGATCTGAACAGACACTTCTCAAAAAAGAATAAGTGATCAAATGCAAATCAAAACAACATTTTAAAATTCCATCTCACCATAGTCAGAATAGCTTTCATCAAGAACACAAAGAGGTGAGTTTTTAAAAGGATATAAGCAGTTGGCATATCATTAATCAGAGATGAAAAAGGGGACAAATCACCTGATACTAGAATAATATAAAGGCCTATAAGAAACTGCTATCAACCTATGAATTTACTGTGCTAAAAATGGGAAAATCTAGAAGAAATGGATAAATTCCTGAACACACACAATCTTCCAAAATGGAATCAAGGAGAAACAGAAAAGTTAAATGGAGTAATAATAAATAATAAGACTGATGCATGAAATGAAAGTCTCCCATCTAAAAAAGTTTAAGAGTTGGTAGCTTTACTGTTGAATTTTATGAAGTATTTAAATATATATTATAATTCTCAAATTATTCCAAAAAATTTCAATGAAAGGAAGTTTGCCAAAATTTTAATGAAATCAGTATTACCTTGATACCAAAAGCAGACCAATATACAACAAAAGAAACATAACAGCCCGTATCACTCACAGGCATGAATCATCAATAAAATGCTAGCAAGCTAAATTCAACAGCATTTCAAAAGTTCATGCATCATAATTAAGTGAGATTCATCCCAGGGTTGTATGAGTGTTTCAACATATGCAAATAAGTAAATGTGTTACAACACATCAACATAGTGAAGGACATACTATCTATATGGTTATTTCAATAGATTAATGAAGACCTCTTAATGATAAAAGCTAAATTAGTTTTTGAAGAGGTATACCTCGAATATTAATGGTCACATGTGAAAAATACACAGCCACTATTATACTGAGCAGCAAAAAGTTGAAAGTGATTTCTTTAAGCTCAGGAATAAGACAGAGATATCCAATACTACTACTTTTCTTTAATATAGTACTGGGAGACTTAGAAAAGCTATTTAGGAAAGAAAAAAGAATAAAAGAAAAAAGAAATGGCATCTAAATTGGTAAGATGCTAAATTATCCATATTTGCATATAACATGATTTTACATATGGAAAAACCTGAATATTTCATCAAAAGAGTGTTAAAACTTATAATCAAAGCAAGTTTCAAGATACAGTACCAACATTACATATGTTCCATATTTATACCCCAGTAATGAACTAACTGGAAAAGAAGATAACAAGCAATCTTATTCCCAGTAGCTACAAATAATGAAATGTTTTAGAATAAATTTAACCAAGAAAATGAAAGATATTTATGATGAAAATACTACACTAAAGCTAGAAATTGTTGAAGACACACACAGTGAAAAGACAAACAATGTTCATGGATAGCAAGAATTACAATTGTTAAAATGACCATATTACCCAAACCAGTCCGTAGATTCAATGCAATGTCCATCAAAATACCAATGACGCCCTCCTGAGATATCCATGAAAGAATCACAAATTTATAATGGAATCACAAAAGACAAAGAATCATAAATATCCAGAATCATAAATATCCAGAGTTGGATATTAGAAAATAGTAGTTTCTTTATACAGTACAGTAGGAATCTAGTGATTAAAACAAGCTATGATGTATATAACAATGACTAGAAAACAAGATTATGAAATTTCCAGTACATAAAATTGATGAATAGTTGATGAGTTTGCAATACTTATTATCTTTATTTGATTATTATGCACTGTATACATGTATTACATTACCATATTGTACTCCATGAATATGCAAAAGTAGTGTGTCTCAGTAAAAAATTTTAAAGTTTGGTATAAATCTAGACATGTGTGGGGGACACTGTTTTTTGAATGATAGTATACTGTATACTTTCCAGATATATTGTTTGCTGTTTTAAAAAGTGCTGTGGACCAATTAACCCTCACCATGCTATTTTTAGGAATCAAGAATCACTTTTTCAGTTAACATTTTCTTGCCAAATATACCAATTAATAGACATGTTCTTAATTCACAAATTGCTAATATATGATACGATGTTTTGTTATCAAAGACATAGCTCAATCTTTGACAAAGTTTTGAATTTATTTTCTTTCAGTGATTAAACAGATACACAGATTCTTGATATTGTTTTTCAGAATATGATAAACAGACAAATTCATTAAGATATTCAAACCTCTATGCCACATTATAAAAAGCCCACAGCAAATATTCAAAATCTCTTATTTGTACTGAGATGGAAGACTGGTTTTATAGAGATTAGTTCCTCTGTTTTCTACCCTATTCTTTGTGTTTCTTACCCAGGAAGTTTTTTTCCAGTTCATATGGCACTATCTATGGGTATATAATCAGGCATGCACTTTATGTAACACTTGTTCGCTCATGTACCAAGTTTTCTATAAACATACCTGTTTGGAGAAGTACACAAGAACATATATACTAGACTGAATTACATGATGTTGTGACTGTTGAACTTGTTCTGACCTGCAAAAACAGCAATTTCATGTTGTTCAAACTAGCAGATTATTGCTGATGCTATGATGAAACAGCTCATAAAAATTTTTTTCAAAGATTTGACAATATGAGAAATTCTTTCCAATCCAAATTTATGGATATTAAGGAATAGATCTTTTTGGACCAACCATTCTGCGAAAAGAAAAGCCTATAAAGTATGGACAACATATAAAAAGTAAATACTGGAAAGTACTGGAAATTCACCCAGAACAAGCAGATACTAGACAAACTAGAGAGCTAGAGGAAAGGAAAATTACTAGATAAATTGCCTGCCTTGCGATTTTGAGCTGGAGGTCAGGACCCAGTCTGCCTAATATGGATGAGTAAAGTAAAGAAAGGAAATACAGTTACTAGCTCAGAAAACTGTAGGACAGAGCTTTGGAAACCAAAGAAAATGGAAAATGGGAGAAGAAATGAATCAAAGAGACAGCAAGAGACAAAGAAAGAGCATCTATACATACAAAACTTTGCTCAAAGTCTGCCCATGGTCTGAAATACTCATTAGCAGATGCTATAGAATGAATAGCTGTGTGCCTATTTCCTAAATTCACATGTTGAAACCAAATCCCCAGTGTGATGGTATGTGGAGATACAGCCAGCACATGCAATTAACCCATCAAGCTATAGAACCCTTAGGAATGGATTAGTGGTCTTGGAGAAGAGACCCAAGGTCTCTTTCCACCATGGAGGACATGCTGGGAAGATGGCCCCTTGTGAACCAGGAGTTAAGCCTTTGCCAAATAACAAATCTGCCAGTACCTTCACCATGGGTTTTTGAGTTTCCTGAACTGTAAGAAATAATTTTTTGCCATGTGTAGGCTGCTCAGTCTATAATGTTCTGTAACAGCAACCAAACGGACTATCAGGAAGGCAGTCTCCACACATTTCTGGTGAGGTTAAAAAAAGATTTAGATTTCAACAATCACTCATTGCAAAGGATACTTTAGTTTGATTTCTACTACATTTATATCTGTAAAGAAAAATAGAAATCAGTGGTATTTGCAAAACAAAATCTGAACTCTCCACATTGATCAGAAAACAGTCCAAAATGACCACATATGAAAATACCCACAATGTGTTCCACAGTCAATAAGACAATGAAGATGACCCTGAGATGGACCTAGAAACAATATCCACATGAAATATTGGTCATAACAAACAGCACCCACACTAAAGCACAATTATAATTATGATAAAGAACACATTCTTTAAATAAACTTAAAACTAGTAAACCTAAAAAAATGTAACCTTTTAAATAGAAACAAAAGCGTATTCTAGGTTTGAATATATAATATCTGAAACTAAAATTTTCAGGTAGCTTAACAGCAGATTGAAGGCAGCAAAGAAAAGGGGTGATGTACTTGAATACATATTGATAGACATTTTCTCATTTCAAAAGGCAGAGACAAGACTAGATGAAGCAAAACAAGCAAAAGTTCAAATATGTATATGAATGGATTCCTAAAAGAAAGGGGAAGATAAAATCTAATTGATTAAATAGTTCAAGAAAGGTACTAAAATTGGTGAAATTAAGATATTTGTAGATTCGAGTATCTCAGCAAGCCTTCAGAAAGATAAAAATAGAGTGCCACCGAATTGCATAATAATGATACCAAAACACAAAGACAAAAAGAAAATGATAACATCCAAGAGAAAAGAAAACACACACACACACACACACACACACACACAGAGACACGCACACATTATACACTGCTTATAGCAAATTTAAATCCTGAAAGAAAGATAAACAAAAAATGCCTTCCAACTAATAATTCCTTGTCCAGTGAAAATATTCAAATATTCAAATGTAGGCAAAATAAAGATTTCTTTTCAGATAAAAGAAAACTAAGAGGATTATCACCATCCATTGCACTGGACGACACTATAAAGGTAGATTTAAACCTAAAAGGAAATAATGCCAGATGGAAATTCAGATATCTATAGAAAAATAAGGACCATTAGAAATGATTAATACATGGGTAAGTATGAAGAATACTTTCTCTTTCAATTAAAATTGTATTTGACTAACCATCAAAACCCAAAATGCCTAGCTCTTGTTTCCAAAACCTGAGACAATTTTCTGACTCCAGAGAAATGCACATTACCATGTATATATAAAAATATCAGTTCACATATGAAGATGTATTTCAAAAATCTGTATTTCCTATTAAAAATATATTACATTTCACAAAGCTGATTTCCTCTAGTGTTTCATATTTAGCAAAACTAAGGAAGCCTGCAGAGATTTTACAAAAAGATTAGCTCAATTAGATAAAAATTGAAATCCTCTTTTCAGATCTAAATTTTGCAGCAGTTCTCTAGGAAGAAAAAGATCATTAAATTATGATTTAATCTCAGAGTTCTTTACTGATTAGAATGTGAAACAGTCGAACATTTGCATCTGAAAACAAAATGGAATAAAGATAGCAAGTCCACTTCAAAATAAAAAGAACTTGAATATATCTCAGTTTCAATGAGCTGCTTAAAAGGAATATAGAGCAAGTCTCTGGCTTGTACAATGTGTCATTATTATTATCCGTGGAAAAGTGTTGTGGTGGAAACAGCTAGAATTGCTTAACTGATAAATATATTAAACACAATGTAATTACCCACAATTCTTGTACACCAAACATGTTTTGTTTTGTTTTATCTAATGAAAGATACGTTTCGAGGTATGAATTTTTATTCTTAAAATTAGACTAAAAAATTAAAGTTAACATTTTTCAACTGATGATTACTTGAGGACCAGACATAATTATTTTTAAAAAAATAGATTTTTGTAATAGAATTTCATTCAATGTCATTTCACACTTATTCTTTACAGAAAAGTTATATAGCATGTGCAGAAAAAAATTTTCTATTAATGATTTAATAGCCAATTAAATCTGAAACTATAATGTATAATGTGCTTTTGTTAGTTTTTAAGACACATATTAATAGTTCATTTTAAAGAAATAAATAGGACAGAAATAAATAGAAGTGAGTTTTCTTTGTATTCATAAACTTTATGAAGTAAAGTATTTGGAGGACTCTATGCTTTTCAACACACATAAAAATATTACAAATATAATCTGACAGAATAATGGGAAAAACAGAATAATTGGAAAAAAAGAAAAAATAGCATAAACTTATAAATGTCTCATCCAAAAAACAAATTTTATAACTGTATTTCACATTTCTTAGCTTTATCAATGAAATTTATAGAAAACACAATTTTGCATTAGCTGTTTAAATAAGACAGTTTAAGTTTATACATTCTGATATTATTAATAATCTACTTATACTTCAATTCTCATCCTTCTCTAAAATTCCAATATGGTAAAAGCCTAAAATACACCCCAAACCATGCAATAAAAAAATCAATAACAGTCTTTTAAAAACTTTAAAATCCTTTTAAAATAAGTTTTATTTTACTAATAGGCAATATATTCACTAGAGGTAAATTACAAAGCTTTCCTGACTAGTTCTTCAAATGATTTAAATATCAAATTGTGGTGCCAGATTTTGAAGGTGATAGTTGACAATTAACTTTTCTAGAAGTTTGTGAATAAAGAAGCATGGCCTATGTTCTGCACTTGACAAATTACACACATCAATTATAAGATCTCAGAAAGAAAGGCATTCCCATGCCAACCTTGAAACCCTCACCAAGAATTTATTCCAGCCATAACTCCACACTGATGACAGGGCAAGCCTCCATAAAGTGGGGACTTTACCAACGGAATTGTTTATAGAAGGGTCAGAAGAGGTTTCCCGTAAAACTCTGTAGAAGCCCAACTGTTTTGTTCTATTTTACACTTACCGTAGTATAACTCTTACCCTTTAAGTTATAGGGTTTTCTCACCATCATGTGGTTGAAGATCTAAGGTAAAGCAGCCCCTTTTAGAATTGTCTCAAAGAGGGAAAATACAATGTGTTCCCTGAAATAATGACTGTGGTTTTTGTTCCTCTCCTTTAGCAGATGAATTGGACTTCTTGGGAATTGGTAGTTAAATGGAATTGCAGTCATGGAGAGCATCACAGATTTTGTACTTGGCACTATCAGTAGGTGTTATCTAGTATATTGGCTGAAGATGGATGACTTTATTTTTGTCTTGATTCCCAAGAGACTGAACTTTAGTAGAAGTGAGATTGTATAAAGGAAATAAAGACAGGTGAAAAGGAGACAAGGAAAATCATGCTATAAAAATTGTACTTCCTATTAAAAAAAAAACAACATCTTTAGGAAACAAAGTTATCCAAAATTACAATGTTTTTTCCCCTTCCAGGAAACTTATTTAAAAAAAAAAGACTGAGAGTCTTAATGACACCATATGCCTATAAATTGCGCTCCTGCTTTTCACCTGTAAATTAAGCCTGACTTTCTCTCACAGACTTCAGTCCTAAGAAAAGAAAAAAAAGCAACACTATTAAATGAGCAGCATATCTCTAAACTTCAAACACATACAAATTGTTTACACTCTAATGTAGCCCACTAAATGGGTAGCCTGATACTAGGAATCCGTACCCTACATCATCTATCTTGAAGACACCACCACGCCCACATACAAGCTCTCAGCCCAGAAAACAATGTGCCTCTTTCTGAGGGTGCCCACTGTGTTGTCTCTGAGTGTACACTTCTTTAATTTTGCCTAATACCTTTTCCATATCTCTCACTGATGCATCCTGAAATTCTTTCCTATGATGGAAGTCAGTGAATTTATTATCTATTCCATGGGTGGGGCAAGGCAAAATCCTAGTCTCTTCTCTAGGAGACTCGCTCAGATCCTTCCAGTGATAAGGAACACAGAAAGTATCATTCAACTGGATAACTATGATGAATATTAAAGTTAGAAAATAGCAAATCTAAATCGTGAACCAACATTGCTTCCCTAAATTAAATATAGTTTAAGGAACAAATGTAATTCTCTCTCAGAAGAGAGAAAAAAACATATAAACAACATAATCTATATTAAAAAATCTCATCTAGAAAACAAATTTTTGTAACTTTATTGCACATATCTTGAGAAATAAGTGCCCCAATCAATAACATATGTGGTTTCTACGGTCAAAATTGTAAAGTAAGCTTAAATAAATAAGGTAATTAAGAACTGTTATGTGCTTTTTAAAACCTTGGGTTCAATCTTT
Source organism: Dasyprocta punctata (assembly GCA_004363535.1). NCBI lineage: Eukaryota > Metazoa > Chordata > Mammalia > Rodentia > Dasyproctidae > Dasyprocta > Dasyprocta punctata. Next base: position 56,190 of record RJWM01002103.1, on the reverse strand, counting down.
AATGATTAAAAAAAAGAAGAAATGAGAATGGAAAAATATACATAGGCACATAATTGACCACACAGATACACTTTGTGAACATCAAAATTTCCAGCAGTTCCTGGACCTGCAAGTACAGAATTAGGTGAAGCTGCATAATGACACCATCTTCTTATAAATTATCTTAGGAGAAAGGAATAGCCTGAAATGTTACCTGAATTATCATCCAATACACACAGAAACACATATGTACAATTTGCATGTGGTAAAGTTGTTGTCTCTCTTTAAACAAAAATAATTTATTTTCTAAATATTGGGGAAAAGTGGAGCATTAATGTATCTAAAATTTTCCTTTCTGACTAAAGCAATAAGGACAAAAATTACAAAGAGGGTCTTTAATACCTCAAGGAAACAATAGTTTTTTTCTGTATTTAAAGTTGGAGAGATTTACTGCCCAGTAACACCCTAATCTTCACTAAGTGATGTCCTGTGGAGATTTTCAGTTTGGGCAATAATTGGAACCCCTCTCATCTCCAGTGCAGCTCTGGTAACTGCACTGTCTGGAGTGTACTCAGGAAGTGAGTAGAAGTGGACCATCCCCTATGAGCTGAAAACCACAACTGGGGCAGGGCGTTCTACCACCCCACTGGGATAACACCAATTCTCCAAAAGCAAAGGGGAATCTCTCCAATACAAGTGCGTACCACTCCTGAAAGTTAAAATGCTTTCCTTAAGACTGATTTGTTTTCCTCTACAAACCACTACAATTCTAGACTAATTCTAAGTAGCTGCTTCATTCAAGCCTTCAGGAACTATGGGCTGGACATAGTATTTGGTCAAGTTATGAAAGAAATTTATGTGCTTGCTTCAGCAGCACATTTACTAAAATTGTAATGAAAGAAATTTATTTTATTCTGAGAGGTAAATAATTTGAAGTATCTCCTTGGTCTTTATAATATAGCATGTAATCAAAATAACAAACTTACTAAAGTAAGGCCAAGTCAAATATTTCCATTTAAGTGATTAATCTTACCATGGACAAAACAGTGGTGATGATCCTACCTAAGGAGAAATCAGGTTGATGATCCAGTTCTAACCATCATAATGACTGTATATCAGATGTATAGTCAGTTGATTCTGTACTTTATTTTTTTTAGCAGTGGAGAAAACTCCGCTATCTGTAGCTTTTCTGTAGCACAGTACCACTACATTTTTTGTAAAGTTCAGGCAAGATGTGCATAAAGGAATAACAGGATTATTATTAGATTTTAAGGTGTTCTAAAATTCATTCATCCTATTACTTTCATACTCTAAACTATCTCTGCACTGTGACCAGGAGTAAGTCCACATGTACTTGCTTATGATTACAAAACCATCAATCACCTTATTCAGTTTTTTTTTTTTTTTGTAATGGGAATCAAACTGAGGACCTTGCACTTACCAAGCAAATGCAGTGCTGCTGAGCTATATCCCCAGCCCTACCATATTCATTTTTATCCAGCATTAATCAATAACAGGAGTCTTTCTCTGTGTCAGGTTGTTTAGGTACTTGGGTCCAGAAGGATCACAGTAATACTAGAGTCCCTGAATCATTATAATTCTAGATGCCTCACTTTTGCTTTTATTCATGTACGGCCATCACACCTTAGAAATGTTCCTTTCAGGTTTTATTAGTCATGATATTGCTGTCAATACCATTTAACTTTTATTGAGGATTTATTATATTTATCATCTGTTTAATATGTTTATTATATGTTTGGCACAAAACGTCTATCAACTAGGTGTCATCACCAGGCACATTTTACACATGAGAAAATGAGTAAGGAAGATATTAAGTAAATTGTCTGAAGTTACAGTAATTTAGAGAGCCAAGATTATGACCTAAGATGCTTCAACTTCCTACCCCTCCTTGTGATCAATGTCTGGTATTCCTCAAGGGAATACACATTCTGAAAAACTAAGGGCTATGTTGATATTTCATATAGTCCTCATGGTAGAGACCACAGGCTACTTGTCCCATAGCAGAGCATTAATAATTGTTGAGTGAATGAACAAATGCATGAATGGAAGGACAAATGGAAAGATGCTGAAGGTAGAATTTAATTCAAGCCTCAGATGTCAGGTTTTTATAGAGATGAGGAAATCAAGAATATTTGAGGAAAGACAAGATATGAGAACTGAAAAATCACGAGAGGAGAATAGAGAATAACATAAAAGATTTATATCTAGGAAAGTGACACAATGGTGGCAAGTTAGAAAGATATGCCTAATTTCAGATGGAACGAGTAGTTTGGTATGGTTCCCACTTTGATATGGGTAAGATATATTCATGGAACTATTAAACAGTAATAAACTGCAAGTGGAAAAGATTTAAATGGTGAATGTAGGGATCATGTTTTATTTATTTTCAGGAGCTGTGTAGAGTGAATATTATGAACAGATAGTCAAGAGAGTGACTGACTTCACTAAGAAAAAGGGGTACAAGAACAAGCCATGCCTCTTATATTCTTTTAGGAGTCAAGACAGAACAGCCTTCAAATTAGGAATAAGTACTAAAAAAGTAGGAGCTGCCTTGTGTGGTGGCGCATGCCAGTAATCCTAGCACTTGAAAAACTGAGGCAGGAGAATTGCCATGAGTTCGAGGCTGGCCTGGGCTGTATTGAGAATTCAAGGCAAGTTTGCACTACAAAGTGAGACTTTGATCATGGAAAGAAAAAAAAAAAAAGACTAACCAGGTATAGCGGCATACTCCTGTAATTCCGGCACTCTGGAAGGCTGAGACAGGAGAAATACAAGTTTGATTCAGTCCTGGGTACAATTTAATGACTTTGCAAAAGCCTGTCTTAAAATTTAAAAAAAAGAAGAAGAAAAAGTTTTGGGGATGTAGCTCAGCATGAAGGTCTTGAGTGCAATTCCAAGTAGAGAAAAAACAAAGTAGGACATAAATAATAGAGTATAATGCCAGTAATATTATAGAAGTAGATCAAGAAAACAGTGTCAGCACTGAAAAATGAATTAAAGACTTGATTGTTAAAAATGCCATCTTTTAGTAAGAGTAGCATTGATAATACTAGGTTTTAAAATAACATTGAGGATATTATTGAAAAATGTAAATATTAATAAATAAGTGACAAATTTCCAAGCTCCGAGTTTATTGGTCTACATAGATCAAATTGTTTAGGCAATATAAAAACAAACTTCTGGTTTAATTCTGTGACTTTTCAAACTTTATGAATGAAGAAGTAGAGATTGAGGGAGGCAAAACGAAGTGCCTGAGTCATGATTAGAGGATGAGAGGTCAGAGGCTGACACTGGATCTACCCGACTACCACATGCCACGTTGCACCTCCTGGCAGAGCGGCCGGGTCCTGGGTGGGCTCTGAAAGGAGACTGAGTGGAGATGACAACCTAAAACTCAGGTTGGATAAAATACTTCTCAGAATTTAAAAAATGGTGAAACCAAGAAAAGTTATTACAGGCAAGAAAAAAATCCTTTTATTTGACAAATCAATGCAAAAGAAACTAAGTGTAACATCTTTTAGCTCTATTCTACTTCCTTAGGCTTGTCATTTCACCTTACTTTTTAAAACAAATACAAATATCCCTCTTCGATTTCAAAGCCTGTTTTCAAAATGTAATGTTTCCTTAATGCTCTCCAAGTGATATTTTATTGCTTTGACTAGGTAAATTGGCATGGTAAAGCCATATTTTGATTTTAGTGCTGGCAACCAATTCAGTCCACTGCCCACACACAATTAGCTAAGCACAAGTATGAATATATTGCATGATGACAGATTACTTAATATACTGCATGATGGCCTGGCAAACCCTATGTGGCAAATCTGGTATAGCATTTGTTTTTGTAAATAAAGTTTTATTGGAACATAGTCATGCTCATTTATTTATATGTTTTTTGTTGTTTCTACAGAATTGAGTAGTTTTGACAACACATATGGCATACAAAGCTGAAAATAGTTACTATTTGTCCATTTAGAGCAGTTTCTCAACTCCCGTTCTGGACCTTTGAAAATGCTGGCAAATATTTATACTCTTAAGAGTAAATCTCAAGCTGGTTATGGAGTAGTCTGTAATTGTAGCACTCTTGAGAGGGTTAGACAGATAGCAGAAAGCTCAGCCTGGGCAACCTATTGACTTGGCAAGACATTGTCTCAGAAAGACAGAAAGAAAGATAGAAAGATAGAAAGAAAAAAAGAAGAAAGAAAGAAAGAAAGAAAGAAAGAAAGAAAGAAAGAAAGAAAGAAAGAAAGAAAAAAGAAAAAAGGAAGGAAGGAAGAAAGGAAAGAAGGATGGAAGAAAAGGCAAAACAGAAATCTCCAAATCCAAATCCAGATGATCTTCTGAACCGCTTTGTTAGACATTAGACCTTATTCAGGTTTTCTATTGCTTTCTCCCTTTCCATTATATGTAATTTTGCACACCCAAACTGAGGAAAGTCATGAGGAAAGACTACAAGTGTTAATCAATATTCCATTTTCCTCTTGTTCCTGTGCACACAGCTACACTAGACATCACAAGATGACTGATATCTCATAGAATCATGTGACTGGCATGGGACCAATAGAATATGCCCCTTTTAGAATAACCATGAAATAGTACTCCAAGGGCTCTCTTTTACCGTCCATGTGGCCAGAAACAAAGCAGAAAATAGCACTCCAGGCATGAAGAGGCCAGACTCTGAATTAATTCTTAAAGAGTAGACACTCAACCTGGAATGTTTATGGTGCATTTATATAAAAAAGGAATATAATTTTTCTGGGAATCCTCTAAGATTTGGAGGAAGGATAGAATTTTTGTTAGAGTCAATAACATTAATTTGTCTGACTATTATAGTTATTTTCTCTTTCCAGAAGAAAATAATACCATTACATCTTAACCTTTAAAGCACAATCATCAGACTATTAGGAAACACTTATTATTCTACTTTACAAATCCTCAGTCATGTCAACCAGTGCCCCCTCACACTAATTCTCTGTATGTAACTAACTATGCTCTGCTTCTGTTCTCTCCATTTTCATGAATGGCATGTATTGGTTTGTTGGAGTTACCATAATAAAACAGCCCACGTGGAGTAGTATAACACAAATCTATTGTTTTACAATTCTAGGACCTGGAAATCTGAAATCAAAGTCTATTTCTTCTGGTCTCTCTTCTTGGCTTGCAGATGGTCATCTTCTCTCTCTCCACTGATCTGTCTGTGTCAGCGGTATCTGAGCTTCCGCTTATAAGGACACCAGTCACGTCAGACTTCAGTGTGCTCTAATGGCATTATTTTCACATAATCACCTCTTGGAAAATCCTATTTCCTAATCAGTCATCTTCTGAGATGCTATGGTTTATGGCTTCAACATAAGGAATTTTTTTTTTTTCTTGTGGCACCAGGGATTGAACTCACAACCTTGCGCCTGGCAGACAGGTGCTTAAGTCACTGAGCCAAACTCCCGGCCCTCAACATAAGGATTTCACAGGGGAGTTGACACATCTCAGTCCATAACAGGAACCAACAATCCTCTAGTAGTTTTTGATCTTTGATGCTTATGGTTCCATTGTCACTTATGTTTATTTGTAAAGTCTGATCAAATTTATTCCAGAATAGTCTCTCATTTCTGTACTAGATACAAAAATAATATCACACTTCTACTGCCACTTGGTCTATAGCTTCATTAGACTATATTAATATTCTTCCAAACATTCTTTCTTTATCTATTTTCTCCTATCTCCAACTCAACCAACTAAGTGCTCAAAATTAAACACAAGTTTTCTACTACCCTAGGGAATGAAGATCATAATTTTAGGCCTGTTATTCAAGAGTCTAAAAGATTGTGCTTCCTGTTGTATATCCTATTACCTGCTTTCATTTGAATGTAACTACAAAGAACCCCCAAACCATGCCTAGTTTTCTTCACCCTTAGCATTTAATTCCTCTATTCTTTGTTCATGATCAACTGTGTTGTCATCAGCTCAAAATCAACACCCTGTTCAGCTCTGCCTAGAATGCCTAGGATCCCCAAAAGCAGTACTGAGAATTTCCCCTCAGAACCTCCATAGCAACTTGGAATTCATCTATACTGGTTTTATGTATGCTACTTCGTATTGGTATACTAATTTTTATATTAGGGACTGTGCTAAATGCTTGGTGCATATTATCTTATTTAATCTTCACATTCATATAAATTATATGTAAATAGCATTATATTTTATATATATAGTTATAGCATTATGTATAAATATGCAACAGCTTTATAGGTAAAACTGGATTTTAGGCAGTTATAATGTTTGACTTTGGGTCACACAGCTAAAATGTAGAAGAGTACACACTTAAATTTGAGTCTGTCTGCTCTGATTTAATTAGTGAAAAGAATATTATTTGTGTACATTTAAACAGAAGATTTTCTCTCAGCAACGTCTCACACATGAACACTCACGGGGGTGCTAGAAGCTAGGCTGTGAAACAGGAGCCCATCCACACAGTCAGCTGCCAACAAACAGCGTGTGATATAGGGGCCTGATGCTGGCTGACCACTCACTAAGGTTGGAGTCATGCTCCAACTAGTTCTGTTACACACACAATCTCTACGCCCTACTATGTGCTCCATGTGTATATTGCATACAAAATGTATGCACAAGTCAAATGAAAAAACGCTATTAACACTTTTAATCACACAGTCATATTTTCATACATTATGACGCACCACCATGTGTTTAAAAAGAATGGAAAGGAAAAAACTACTCAAAATTCAAGTTTTGTACTATGTGTTGACACATGATCATTTATTTCCTCAGATCTAGAGTATTAGAATTATATGACTTTCAAACATGTTCTGCCTTTTATTACTTTTGCAGATTAAAGTACTTATAGCTAGCAATTATATAAATACCCTATTTATGTTTCTGAATCATAGTTGTATATATATATGCACATATTCATATATATATATATATATGACCAAGCTAGAAACTAGAAATATCTCTGAAATGTCAATTCATTGTTCTGTATCTCAAAAATCATAACCGCTCATTTTAATGCCCATGACTGTACTGAGTGAAGAGAATAAATGAAATAGTCATTCAAACAATTCAGAATGAATCAATTTTAATACAAAACACCCAAACAATTTTTCTTTCTGAGTTATCCTATTAATTGACTGTACAATGAACTATACTTCACTTGTGTAGAAAGAGCTTTGTTTCTAAATCAATACTACTGTTAAAACTGGATAATTAGTAATATATTTTCAGAGTTCAGAAGAAAACTACATAAGTCAGCACCTACGTGTATAAGGGGTTGCCTCTAATGGAAAACTAACTTAATGATCAAAGCAGTAGCAAAAACAACAAAAAAATCAAAATGATTGTCCAATCGATTTAGTTGAAACAACAGAATTCTATCTACTTATACATGGCTTGAATCTCATCTTTTTCTTAGTATGAGCACCATGCTAGCAAGAACCGCAAGACTCAGTTCAAACAATTTATTTTCCCCAGGCACACTCTGGGCAGTCTATAGAAGGAAAATTAGTCTTTACACAAAGTGAGAATCTTTACATTGCCAATGAGCTGTCTTTATTTGACAAAAATGCATTTGGGCAGAGATGTATGTGGGTTGTTGTAGTAAGTTGTTCGAAATGAAGGACTGTTTACAACATATTTAGAAGGCATGTTGTAAAAGGTAAATGAGATCTAAATTTATCTCAAACTCTGCTGAAGTGGGTAAAGAGTGATTATGGTTGTTTGTTCTGACAAGGTTACTAGCTTAGATCATGACCTCTTGAAGAAAATAAGATGGAGTGTTCTAATGGATTTTTCTTAATCTAATGTAGAAATGACATTGAATGATGGTTCTTAATTAGCATCCTCTTTTCCACTAGCATTTGATACAACACTCTCATGTTTGTCTCTACAGTCTGTAAAAGTACAGCCTTAAATGTCATACTTCTTACTTTCTTTGCAATAAGGGTATAAAAGAGACATACTTAAATTCATTCTGTGCAAACAAAGAGAAGTTGCTTCCTATTTTCCACAGGTAGTATAAATTTGTATCATAAGATCATAGGAATGCTGGAAATTTGACGAAATATATTTATTTGCTTCATAAAATTAAACTGGCCTTGAATTTATTGTTCATCAGATATAAAATATAACGGAGAGAGAGAGAGAGAGAGAGAGAGAGAGAGAGAAAGAGAACAGGTAGGAGAGGTGGTGGGAATACGAGACAGGAGTGTCACAAATTCAAGCCCAGCCTGGGCAACTTAGCAACCAAACTAAGCTCTGTCTCAAAATAAATTTTTAAAGAGGTAGCATGGCAATGTAGGTCAATGTGAAGGCCCTGGGTTCATTTCCTAGTGCCACAAAAGAACAACAACAACAAAAAAAAAACAACAACAAAAACCCCCCACAAAACAAACAAACAAAAACACAACAGAAAAAGGATGCGGTTGGGTGTTGACCTCTTTCAAAAGCATTGTGTGGCAATCACACTCAAGCCTCTGCGCATATTAGTTCATCCTATGTTTAAGGATGAAGCAGCGGGCGACTTGCAACTTAATGAAACAGCTTGTTATTCCACACTCCCCTCTGTGAAGCAAGAAAGATAAAAATATTACAAGAATATGATTCTGAAAGTTCTTCCTCGATTAACCTAGTGACTGATTCTTGACCTTTGACTAACAGTCTCTTTCACTGAAGCATTTTTTAAAAAGTTTCTTTGAATATTATCCTTGAAAAAGCTACCAGAGCCCTCAGAAAGACAGATTTTTCAGTAAGGGTAGATGGGAGGGAGGGGAGGAGAAAGGCTTGCTGTTCTGACCCATGTTTTAAGATAACCTTGTACCAGGAATTGAATTCAACATTCAGAATCCTTTCTAGTTTCTTATCTTTAAAACCACCTAGAGCTGGTAATTTGGAAAAGCTGGATGGATAAATAGAAAACCAGAATCTGATTTCCTCAGGAGAATTAGGTTGATAATCCCATGGTGAATCATGGAAATTAGGCATTTCCCCAAACCAACCTTTTCTTTTGCCCTAGGATAACCTGATCAAATTTCTTGGCTTCATTTTCTCTGTTGGGCTAGCAGTAATGTGAAACTGTAGAAGCCCTGTCAGATCTAAAGCCAATTTCAAAAGAAAGCCAGTTCCTTTGGGAAAAGGTGTTCATGCAAAGGCAAGATTGTGTTAATAGTTAAATCCCATCTTCAAATGCCACTGTTTAAAGAGAAAGTGATATAAGGAAGGAGAAGAGGAGAGACAACCCAACCTGGTGGGGGTGGAGCGGGAATGCGGCAGTGAGAAAGAACAGCACAAAGTGGAGCTAAAGGAAAATATCGGTAGAAAAAATGGAAAATAAAAGCTCTCAAGTGTTTTAGGAACCGTATTAACCTTGGATCCACAAGCTAAATTCACACCACTTCTTACAAATAATTTGAGACATTCTTTATGCTGACTGCAATGTGAAAAAATTAGTTCACTTCTCAAGTATTTTGCAATGATCATATGCATAAATGTGTATTTTTGTAGATACATATATATTTGAGTAATAAGACTTAGGAAGTTTATCAATGGCTTATTTGAGATTAATTCATTCTGAAATTTTCAACTAATCAAAGGAAAAATCAAGATTTATTTTCCTTGTTTAATGATCTAAACTATGCAATATTCAAAAGACACAAATTACAGTCTCATACCCAAAGACCATTTACATCCTCATGTTCAAACCAGAGATATTAAGGCTTGCAATTATTTCTCTTTCCTACTCCTGTTTGTGAATGTGTTTGTGTGTGTGTGTTACAGAGTTCCCTCTTCCTTTGTTTACTCTGATTGTGAATATTTAAGAGTATTGAGTCATTGTGATGACAACTGCAAATCCTTCATTGGACATTCTGGGAATCCTAATTAGATGGCACCTTATAATGATTTTAAATTTTCTTCTATTTCAGCATCATCTCCATTCTTAACTCATTATAGACACACAGACTGAGCCATATATTTAATTAAAAATTATCTGTATCATTCACAAAAAAGACATGCACATGTGCTTGCATGTGTGCATGTGAAAGAAAGGAAGAAGCAGTGGGAGTGAGGAAGAGAGTCATTCTTAAATATCAGATTTGTCTTCTCAATTGAACAATTAGACCAGAATATTTTCATTTTATGTCTACATTGTATGGTGAAACATTATTCAATAATGTACTTTAGATTGCAAATGACAAAAATTCAGCTCACATTATTATTTTGTGGGTGGCGGGTGGCTGGGGAATGAACCCAGTCCTTGTGTGTACTAAGCACATGCTCTACGTCTAGCTACAACCTCTAACTTTTATACTGATATTTTTAAAAAAGAAAATTGATTGGCTTATGTATTTGGAAGTTCCAGTAGTGTATCTGGGCTTCAAGGCACGGTTAGGTCTATGTATACAAGCAGTATCCCTTGGTTGTCTTCTCTTTCTTCATCACTAAGAATTTTTTTCTATGGCTTCATTTTTGATTCAAATGTTCCCTATGTGAGGTTCAAAAAAATCTCTCCACTGAAAACTTCATACTTTCTCTCTCATCTTACTCTGGAAAGTAATGACAATAATTATAATAGCTAGTATTCAGCTATAAAATTAACCAAGAACTTACTTTATTCCAAGACATTTCTGAATTCTGTAATACTCATTTACTAATTAAAACAAATATATACTGTAGACATAATATTCTCTATATTTTATAGGCGAGGGTAACTCTATTGGCATTTTTGTTAAGTGCATTGCTAAATCCAAGTGAGAAATCCCTGAATGACTTGGCTTGGCTCAAACACTTACTCCTGACATTCTGTACCTCAGGCAGAATTTATAGAACACTTGGCTCCACCTAATTCAAATTTCACTCTTATGGTCCAGGAAAAAGTTCAATGCTCTCCAAAGTAAAGAGGAAAAGCCTAAAACTATGAGACTGATATAAGACAACATTTGAATCCAGTCATAATTCATATACAAATTTTAATTAGCTATTCATGAATTCAATAAATAATAATTGACGATCATACCTTTCTCATTTTAAGGAAGGGATTGAAAATTATTAAACTGTAATAACTGAATATTAGTAATATATTGAATAACTTAGATCTAACTAAAAATAGTAACGCAATTTGTACTCTAGGTTAAAAGAGTCAAATACACAGTAATACGTATACAATACAGAACTATAAGAAAATGCATAGAAACTATACGTAGGCAAAGATTACCAAAAGATGAATTTGTCTGGAATAGAAAAAATAAAATAATAGCAGCTGTTTTTGAGAACCTATTATATGCAGCACATAGTGAGCCAGTGTGAGAAATGTTTAGATTTTCCATGCTTTATAGAAGAAAATGAAGCTGAGAGAAATGAATTTAACCCCAGGAAATAGAAATACAAAATTATTGAGCATAGATTCAGTTTAGATCATCAGTCTTCATAGTGCTTTCTTACGGTGTTTATACTTGCTGAATAAACAGGATTTGGATAGGATTGATTTAACTTACGTAAGGAAAGAATGAACCCTTAATGATGGAAATCCTTTGTATCTTGCACATATTCTGTAATAATGTTCTGCAAATTAGAAATTTGCAATTCCAATATCAGAAAACATACAAATTTGAAGTTACAAGTGGAAAGAAGAGACATTGTTACTATTTTAGCTAAAATTCAAAATATAAACCTAAAAGTACAATATTAGTTATAAATCAAATTAATGAGCACGTTAATATAACCAGGTGATATTCCTGTAGCCCAGTATAAAATACAACATCAGAAAGTGCTGTTGTATATAAAATGAAAATACATTTTTCTAAGATAGTAAAGATGATTTTTTATTTATTTATTTATTTTTGAGACAGAGTCTCACTTTGCAATTCAGGCTGGCCTTGAACTTGCTTATGTAGTCCAGGCAGGCTTCGAACTCACAGAGATCCTCTTGCCTTAGGTGCACAAGTGCTGGGATTACAGGCATGCTCCACCATGCCCAGCCCAGGATGATATGTTTTATTTCATAGCTATTGTTTAAAGGTCGAAAGGTCTACTTTCAAATTGTGACAAATCTCCACTAGTGTCAGATATAAATGGTATGAATTGCCTTTAGCTTTTTCCAAGAGGTATCTTGTAGTTTATTAGCTCAGTGTTCATTTGATACTAGTGCTTTACTTGCAAGGCTGAAGTTGGTAACAACTCATTCTCATTCACTTGGCAAGTAAGAACTTGGCATATCATTACAGTGAACTTCAAAAATAAGTTCTGATTCAAATTAAAAGACTGAATAAATTGCTATGTTAACACATTAGTTCATAATATTTAAAAATTCTATAAGTTTAAAAATTTAAACTTTGCCAGGTATGGTCATACACTTTTGCAATCCCAGCACTCAGGTGGTTAAAGCAGGAGGATTGGCATGAGTTCCAGACCAGCCCAGACATCATAGAGAGACTTTGTGGCAAAAAAAATTTTTAAAGGAATTAATAAATTTAACACTTAAAATTTGTTTTCAGATGGAATACAATTGTCTCTTTCTTTGCATACAAACACAATGATAACTGAAATTCTTTTTTTTTTTTTTTTTTTTTTTTTTTTGCGGCACCGGGGATTGAACTCACAACCTCACGCCTGCCAGGGCAGGCACTTAAGGCATTGAGCCAAACTCCCGGCCCTGGTTTTTTGAGGCAGGGTCGCACTATGTAGCTCAGGCCGGTCTTACACTCGCGTTGTAGCCCAAGCCGGCCTCGAACTCACAACGCTCCGCCTACCTCAGCCTCCCGAGTGCTGGGATTAAAGGTGTGCGCCACCACGCCCAGCTTTGATAACTGAAATTCTAAAGACTATTTTTAATTTGGCTATAAATGTTGGGTATACTGATTTCAACACACCCTATACCACTATAAGCAGGACTACGATATTTCGCATAATTCGTGCAAACTGTAAGCACATTCTAAAGACTCTAGAAAAAGTTTATATGCTATAAGTTCTAAGAAGAGGAGATAAATGGTGATCTGTTAATCTTGGCTCTGTATATACAAGACAATCAGTCCGGTGTTTGAAACTTATTTCACATCCTGCAGTCCAGCATAAAATAACATTGTCCACTCAGATTTACAAAGGTAAAAAGGGCAATGTTACCAGAAATTTCAGAAATGCTTTCTACCAATTTATTAAAGCAATCAATTTTCAAGCAAAGAGAAGCTATCAAGGCATCAGTGCCAGCCAAATCTGATTTATCAAAAGTAAATCTAACTAAATAAATTCAATTTATCTTTTATTAAAAACAATTTCCTATTTTTCTGCAAGCAGGAAAAATTCAAAGATAAAAGTGAATTTGATTTTTATTTTCTTTAGAACTTACATTCCTAAGAACTTCTTACTGTGAAAGGTTGGTGGAGGTTATTTCAGAATAAAACTAATTTAGGAAATAAATACTAGCAAAAGTAATTCAGAAATTATATACACATACATTAAGAGTATACACACATATGTATACAGTGGACTTACAGGGGTTGATGCATAAAACTTCCTGGAGTTCTGTTATATTTTCAGTTTTTCAAGCAAATTATGTTGGATTGAGGGTGAATAGAATTCAAATAAGAAGCAAGGTATTCCAAGAGTATGGCACTTAAACATCACATACTGACAGACACTCCTGTAGCGTATATATTCTGAATGAAGAAGACTGGGCCAGCTGAAGTGGAGGGATGCATTGTGGAGGAGTGGTAATAGAAAGAGAGGCCATCAAGGATGATAGGTATTCAGAGTAAGGCAAGGAACTTTAGACTCCTATGAATATATTTATTTTTAATTTTTTAATTTTTAATTTTTTTAAAGATAGTGCAAACCAACAAAACAAAACAGAGCAAAGCCAATCAAAACAATGCAGCAAAACTGGTACAGGGCTTCCAGGCAGGATACAAGGAAAACAACAATAGCTACCATACTATGTCTTTTTATCTTCACAATAGTTTTCCATTCCATCAGGTATAGCAAAATCAAACCAAAAACAAAACACAATGAACCAATCAAAACAGAATATTGAATAAAACAAAAATAATCAGAACAAAGCAAAACAGTGAAAATAATATTGGACTTTAACATTGAATAGAAGGGAATCACCCATATTTGCTACATTGCATACTGTCATCCTCCCAAGAGAGGCTCATACTGCCAGCCCCAGGCTTGAAAAATCAACCAAACAATACAAGCATTTAACTGCTTTATGTACCTTAGCTGCTATCAACTCAGCCTGTCCTCTGAACCAGCCGGTTACTTATGTGGGGCGGGCGGGGGTGGGGAGGGGGCTGGGGGTGGGGGTGGGGGACGGTATTTAATTTTTAGCCCGCTCGACGGTAGGTGCTATCTGACTTTTATCTCCCTGGAACTCACGCAGCTCTCATGGCTAGCTGATTTCTTGGTGGCTTCTCCCAGTGCCTGCATGGCTGATTCTCAGGAGGTGCTGGCTTTTTCCTCCCTAGAACCCATGGAGCTTGTGCGGCTTCCCAGAAAGGCTGGCCTGGGGGGTAGGACTCCTATGAATTTAGATGTGGAAACCCACGAAGAACTGTGCAAGAGCAGGAGTGGCAAGGCTCCAGAAGTGTGTCCTTTAAAATTGAATAACATGGATGAGAAGAGAGAAAAGCTTTGAAATGACCTAGGGAGGCAGCACAAATATCCAAGCATAACTGTGATATGGTAACTGATGCAAGAATACTATAATTTATTGGGAAAGCATTTTAGATTCTTTATCATCTACTCACAATGTCCAAACTAAGAAACAAAGCCAAGGCATTAGGAAAAATAGGAGAGAGGTCCTGGCAGAAACGTCAACTACAGTATTTGAATTAGGCTTTGAGGTTTTCCCTTGAGACCCATTCTCCATATCTGTAAATTAGGTTGTCAGAAGATGCTTTTTCTCAGCTTTGAAGTCCATAGTTCTATACTACAATATGTTGAAATAATAGCCAGAGTGAACTGGAATAACATTAAGAAAAAGATAAGAACAGGTATTTGTTTGAACAATGCATAAAAATAAGCATTAAACACAGACCAAGCATGGTGCCAATTATTTTATATTTATTATGTTATTTAATTCTAATACAAAACTACTAATAGGGATAGATAAAATAAGAAAGGAAAAAGTTCAAAAAATACTCATTAAGGAAACTGCAAAGTATCCTGTAAGGAAAGATTGGATAAACTGACAGGTGAGTTATCTGAGGATTTTCTTTAGACGTCTCCACTGAATCTAGTTCAATTGGCTGGTGGTTCAGTTTTACATAAACTCAGTAATATTTCTTGTTTACTTAACTTCCAATGGCCCATAGGAAAAGAAAGGGCAGTGACACCCATCTTACTTCAAGGTTACTGCCAGGGCTATGAATCTTTCTTTTGTTTTGTTTTTTTCCTATTTGCCAACCCCACACCACTAAATTCCCGTAGGTACTTCTTTACAACACACTTTGAACATTAAATGTATTCTTTTGCTCCTTTTTGACCAGAAGGAAAGGAGAGAACAATTCTTTAGGTGACATTAACACTCAAGATTAGATTAACGATGCTAAATCTGATTTATATTGCTTTCCCCACCCATAAGATCTAACATTCTCTGTGCCCTTTCTCGGCAGTTGCACATTAAGCCACATGGTTTAGAGATATTTTTCAACTCCCAGAACACTTTCCTAATCAGTATTCGGCATATCTTTCCCTTTAGCAGATGCACATTATTTTCTTCTTTGTTCTTTTATTTATCATTCTAAGGTTTATCAGCATCAACTGCCTTTGCAGTTTATTACCTTAGTTTTAATAATGACCCTAAGTTCCATAAAAATATACAATTACATTGCATGATAGCCAATGCACCAGCTTGTTTATGGGAAAATTAAGAGGTAGGATTTATGAGTAATGGCTTTAAAAAAGACATTCTTGAATTAAGTAACCAAATATTGACAGAATGTTTTTGAGGTTGCAAAATTTCTGGTAGAATCTTGCAGCCCTTTGGGTAACACATTTAAACTTTGTGTATGTGAATTCAAAACATATACAATGGCATCGATTTGGTTTTGTAAGAAAAAGAATTAATATATTCTGACTTTATAAAACTATTACAAGGCTTTACTTTTACTTAAACCTCTGGAACATTTTTTAAAGGCAACCAGTTACAAAAATGACATTGAATCAATCTTGGATGTAAATCAAGGACATGTGATACTGGTGAAAAATAGTAATCTTTTGATTCTGGGCTAACAGATTGTGCCAGCAAGAAAACAGGCAAACAGAAGCATTACTCCCCAGGTTTCCAAATGAGAAACAGACTTAAATACAATCCATCATTTTACTCAAGTGGTGGTCAATGTGGTTCACCAGTTGAATTCTTGTTTTAATTGCCATTACTCAAACTATGACTATTTATTCCCAGACAGAGCAAAATGGCTGCCCTTGTGGCCTCACTTTAACAGCAGCTCATTTTGGACAATCAACACTTTCAATTGTTTTTCATTCACGTTTCCAAGAACACAGATTGCAGTGAGCACTGAGAAGTAGCAAGATGAATAATGCTCACATTCTATGCCAGTCAGATTATGTATCCATTCATCTACCTATTCATTCATCCAAAATATATGTACTAGATGTGGTATTTAATGCTTAAAGTAAATTATGAGGAGCCGGGCATGGTGGCACACTCCCTTAATCCCAGCACTTGGGAGGCTGAGGTAGGAGGGGTGTTGTGAGTTCGAGGTCTGCTTGGGCAAAAATGTGAGTGCAAGGCCAGCTTGAGTTACATAGTGTGACCCTGCCTCATAAAAACTAGGGCCAGGAGTTTGGCTCAGTGGCTTAAGTGCCTGTCTGGCAGGTGTGAGGTTGTGAGTTCGATCCCCAGTGCTGAAAAAAAAAAAATATGAAGAAAATCAGATGTGGTCCATATTTTCAAGAAAGAGGGGTTCAAAAGCAAATGAAGAGGGGCAACATTAATTAAAACCACATATATGCACAAAAAACTGTAACTGTAACATATGTAATGAGAGAGAGGGACAAGTGTCACCAGAACAATAGAGGAATACATCATAATTATAGATCGTAGCAAAAGAGTCCTAGAAAAAGGTAACACATAGTATGGAGTATATATAATATGAAAAGTTGAGAAGAAATTAACTGAGTGAAGAAGTGAGTGAAAAGAAGCTCAGGCATACATAAAATGGTGCATCTCTGCAGTGAAGGGAGCTTACTCCTTAAAAGGAAGCAAACGGAGAATTTTGATGTAACACAGATTGTGAAGATTTATCGTCATAGTGAGAATCCAGTGCTGTGGGCCTTGATATGGAATTTTGTTTTATTCTATATGAAATGAGAAGATATTAAACTACTTAAAATAGGGGAGCACAATCAGATTCCCATTATGCAAAGATTGCCCTAGCTTCTTAGTGCAGAATAGATTACAGGAGAAAATCAGGCAATTCCCCGGCGGTCTTTCTGATGTGCAATAGAAACAAGTGAGTAGGCAACTCCATTATCATGTTGGTGGTTCTGCAATCAGAGAGAACACACAGAAGATATTCTTGAACTAAACTAAACCAACTGATCAAGTTGTGACCCTATTGCTTTGCAAGGAATGTGATTGTGACTTATTTTAGGAATGTAATGAGACTGAAATTCTGGTTGTCTAGCAGTTTCTTTACTCTTTAAGACCAACACTGGTCCAAGTCACTATCATAGTTGTCTGTATTGTTTCTAGCACTGTTTAAATGGTCATCTTGCTCCCTTTGTCCCCATTCAGTTTAATTCCAGTAAAATCCTCTGAAGGATACATTAAAATATGTCAGATTATATCGCACTTATGCTCCTCCACTGGTTTCCATGTAACTTGACTTCAAAGTTAAAATTGTCACAAACTTGCCTTAAAAGATCTTCATGGCCTCTACCCCCACCTTGCTATTATGTCTGTAACCTCATATCTTTCATTTCACCCTCATTCTCATCTGCCTAGCCACACTGGTCACCATTCTGTTCCTTGAATAAGAGTCCTCAGGATTAGAATTTGCTGTTTCTATCAGAGGCACTGCTTCTCCAGTTATACACTTGGTTGACTTTCTCATTCTTTCATTATTTTACTTAAATGTTTCCTGCTCATGGAGACCTAATATGACTAGTCCACTTCATTTGCCTATGACCCATTTCTCATATTCTCCATAATGTCCCTCTCAATCCCCGCTTCTTTTTTCTTGATATCATATATTAGAATAATTGAAAATATGACTGACTCTTTGTTGATTTTACTTCTTATTTTTTCCCTCCAGTGTATTAGTTTGTCTCTTTACTGTTGTAATAAAATATATGAGGTAGGCTACTTTTTGTAAAAAAAAGTTATTTATTTTTGCTGCCATTTTGGAGTGCAAGGTTTAGGGGCTTCATCAAGTAATAACCTTCTTGTTAGTAGAGTCCAGAGGCAGCACAATGCATCACATGGCAAGAAACAACAAATGTGCATATATCTGTGTGTCTTCCTGATCTCTCTCCTTCTTATAAAGTCACCAGAATTGAATCATGGAGGCTCTACCATAATGCTATCAAATCCTCCTTACTTTCCACAGGCCCTAGCTACAAATATCGTAGGTGGATTAAGTCTCCACTCCCTTAGTACCTTACACTAGGAATTAAATTGCAACATCTATCCAAACCAGAGCACCTACCTACTACTATCTTTTTGTTTTGTTTATTGTAGTCACCTAGAGTGTTTGACTCACTATGGCCTTCAACACACTGTTGTTAAATTAATGGACTTGGGCCACTTTTTAAAACTTCTGTCCACAGAATCTGACAAGGCTATTTCTCCTTAAAATGTTTAGTTGCCAATCAAAGCCTTGTT
This sequence comes from Dasyprocta punctata, assembly GCA_004363535.1. Classification (NCBI taxonomy): domain Eukaryota; kingdom Metazoa; phylum Chordata; class Mammalia; order Rodentia; family Dasyproctidae; genus Dasyprocta; species Dasyprocta punctata. The sequence continues at coordinate 37,340 of RJWM01002103.1, read as the reverse complement.
ACTCTCTAATAAGGTCATGTCCATTCCACATCAGTTATTCTTTATTAAGTCAATTTATTCACTATGAATAAATTAATGGAACTAGCACTCACAGAGTATCAACTATGTGACTGACTTCATTGTTATCCTGGAAATATAATCATAATGGGCAGATTCCAACCTCAAATACTGAGGTCTAAGGAAGGACTACATAAAAACTGGATTTGTAAAACAGTGTACAAAGGTGTTATTTTGGAGGTCAGCCTTATTTTTCCTAGAGAATGGTGAAAGAAATGGTGTACCAATTTGAGCATTTAAGAAAGACTTCAAGAAGGAAAATATTTTGTTTACACTTCAAACTTACAGCCAGCAAGCAGACTCCAGACTACAGATACATGTAATATGGCATGTACGGTCTTACCTTCCCACATGAAAATAAAAGTAAGAATATAAAAATACATGATTTTATAATGGGACACTTCCCACTAAAATCTAGATTACTCACTGATCTTGAAAAAAACAGAAAATTTTAGATATGACAGTACTGAAGGCATATCTCATATGGCTGTAGTGATTGTGAATGGATTGTTATGTCTCTCTTGAAATGAGAAGGCAAAGAAATTGTGAACAATAGAGTGAATGTGAAGAAAAGTGGAAGCATATCTTGTGCTGCTTCTGCTACTTTCATGTATTTAATACACAACTACCAGCACATTCCCTCATTTACATGAGATGGTATGACGTGAAGGAGACGCTGAGAGATGAGTCCGGAAGGGCACTGCAGTCAGGGAAGAAGCAGGGAGCCAGAAAAGAGGATATTGTGCTTACAGGGCCTGAGCTGCTGGAAAGAAGAATGTAAAGAAGGGAGCCATGGGGAGCAAGGCTGGAGGGGAAATCTGGGACCAGATTATGAAGGACCCTTAAAAATACTAAAATTTTTCATGTGACCTGTGGGAGACAAATAAATTTTCATAAACTATGGAATGAATTAATCATCAATTGTGTAAGTATTATGAATTAAAAAGCAATAAATAAAGCTGAAGATAAAGTTCCAAGCATTTTTGCGTCATTTTAATGACAACTCATGGTGTTTGTGTCTGTCTTGTTCATGAGTGCATTGTAATAAGCTTACAGCTATGGGAAATATGATCTTCAAACTAGTTTTAAGTTAAATTTAGTACACTAACATTAATTAATGCTTTGACTTACAAAGTTAAACTTAGATATAACAAAGAATAAGACACAAAGAGATGGAGGCATTATAGGCAAATGGTATTAATGGGTAGCCCCAAATCACTCTCAGTCCTCGGATCCTGTGCTGCTTCTACAGTGAGATTGGAGATGAATGCCCACCATCTCTCTCACTTCTAGTGAGGGGGACCCAAGTAACCATGTGACATAAACAGAATTCTTTTGGGAAGATTTATGAGAAAATATTTGTTTTCTTGATAAAAAGGAGAGGCACAGTTGGTAAAGGCCTCCTTCTCCCTCCTTCTTTCTCCCTGCTGTCAAATGCCAGTTGATGTCTGGTATTCACCTTCTACCTTATCTCTGATAGAAATGTGCAGCTACTGAAGCTGTCTTCCTTGCGGCGGGAGAAAAACAAACCTCTCTTCGTTTAAGCCATTTGTTGTTTTAGCTGTGATGAGCAAGTTCTAAAATGCTTTTCAATGACTCCCACTTACTGGCATTCAAGTCCTTGTATAGTAGCCTCCCTCTAAGGAGGAGCTAGACCTGGTGACTTATTTCACATGTTGAAAGTAACAGAAGTCACTTCCAAAATTCAGTTGCAAATGATAATGTGTTCCATTTTGGGGTGTTCTCGGCTGCTCACTTGATTGCTATCTCTAAGAGGAACCAATTGTTATGCTGTGAATGACTCTATGGATATAGAGAAGCTCATATGGCAAAACTAGTGGTGCCCAGAGTGACTGAGACTATTCAACAGCCACACGAATGGAATCAGAAACAGATCCCCCTCCCTCAATTCAGCCTTGTGGTGACATTTAGATATGTCTCAAGGAAAAGCCTAAGCCAGAGGTAGTTAGTTATGCTGCACCTGGATTCTTGAGTTGAAAAGTACATAAAATAATAAATATTTGTTCTTTTGCATTGCTAAGTTTTGGAACAATTTGTTATGAAGTAATAGATAAATAATGTAACATCTGACATGGAATACCTAGGAAGATTATAAAGGTACCTAAGTAGTGTCCCAGAAAGAAAACCATTCCGTCATAAATAGTAGGGCTGGGGGATAGGAACTCATCATTCAAAATGCTTTCTGAGTAACTCTAATGTTATTCACACTTTTGAATAACTGTTTTGATATATTTGTGGTCAATTTTTCTTCTTTATGTGGCTAAACAGATTCTTAAGCATTATAATTTCTAATTCTAAATATTAAGCATTTTGTTGTTCTTAATTTCCTGATTTATTTCTAGGTTTTTTTTTTTTCACATAGCAAAATGCTTAACTTATGCACAAGATAGCTCATGCAATTATTTTCCTAGATTGCTGTTTTACCTCATTACAAAATAAGTTTTTATTTCTTTTAATTTATATTAATTTTAACCTGTCAATTTTTGGGGAGGAGAAGGAAGAAAAAGGTCTATTTTCCCTAATGGTCACAGCATTTGTCTACAGTCTCAGTCTCCTATATTCAGAATATGATTTGAAAGAAATGTCAACTCACAGGACAATGTCAAACACTACATAAACATGCTGTAAAAAGCCTGCAACTGTTTCCTTCCATTTTGTGAAAAGATGCCATAGACACCACAACTTGTCAGTGAGTCCAACTTTTCTATTCACAGTGAGTCTATCCTTATTCAGTTAATACCACCTCATTATGCTTTAGAATTTTTGAATTTTTATAAAAGATTTAGGCAAAAGATTTATTGTAATTTTTAACCTTAAATAATTTATGCATATTTAAAGTATATCATCTCTGGGTCCAGAAAGAATTGATTTTTAATTCCTATTTATTCATGTACCAACCAATTCATATTGGATGAATTCTACCTGTGTGGAGCTTACTTTCCTCATTTATAAATAGGAACACTAACACATTGTGGAATTATTAACAGATGTACACACTAATAATGTAGTGTTCAAATCATTCCACACACTTGACCAGTGTTTAGTAAATATTAATTACTATTGTTAATGTTTTTATTTTTAATAAACAAAAGTGAAAACTTGCATAAAATTTTGGTATTTTGGTATTTGGTACAATATGATGTTTGGTACTCTGTAAAAGGAGATTGAAGAGGATATTAGAAGATAGAGAGATGTCCTGTGCTCTTGGGTAGGAAGAATCAATATAGTGAAAATGGCCATACTTCCAAAACTTTTATACAGATTCAATGCAATCCCAATCAAAACACCAATAACACCTTACAGAATTAGAGAAAACAATCCTAAAATTTATTTGGAATAAGAAGAGACATAGAATAGCAAGGGCAATCCTGGGCAACAAAGACAAGACAGAGGGCATCACAATTCCTGACCTGAAATTATACTATAAAGCTACTGTGATAAAAACGGTGTGGTACTGGCAAAAAAACAGACCTGAGGATCAATGGAATAGATTAGAAGATCCAGAAACAACTCCAGACAACTAAGCTATCTTATCTTGACGAGGGGGCTAAACACATTCACTGGAAGAAAAATAGCCTTTTTAATAAATGGTGTTGGAAAAACTGGCTTTCCACATGCCAAAGATCAAGATTAGATCCATATCTTTCACCATGTACTAAGTTAAAATCTAAATGGATTAAAGATCTCAACATTAAAACAGAAACATTAAAGCTGCTGGAAGATAGAGTAGGTAAAACTCTTGAAGACACTGGTGTAGGCAAAGACTTTATGAATAAAAGCCAGACTGCACAGGAATTATCACAAAGAATTGACTAATGGGATCTACACCTACCGAAAAACTTTTGCACAGCAAGAGAAACCACCAACAGTGTGAAGAAACTACCTACAATGTAGGAGAAATTTTTTGCCAGCTATCCCTCAGATAAAGGATTAATATTGAAAACCTATAAGGAACTTTAAAAAATCAGTCCTCCAAGATTTAAAGACCCAATACAAAAATGGGCATCTGAGATGAACACATACTTCTCATATGAAGAAATAGAAACAGCAAGTAAATATGTGAAAAAATGTTCAGCAGCACTGGCCATTTGAGAAATGCAAATGAAAGTAACACTCAGATTCCACCTCACACCAGAAAGAATGGCTAGTATTATGAAGTCAACCAATAACAAATGCTGGAGGGGCTATGGGCAAAAAGGAACTCTTCTCCACTGTTGGTGGGAATGCAGGCTGGTGCAACCACTGTGGAAGTCAAGGTGGAGATTCCTTAAAAAGCTAGGATTGGAGGTCCCATTTGACCCAGCTATTCCCCTTCTGGGTATCTTCCTGAAAGAACTAAAACCATCTCACCACAGTGATATATGTTCATCTATGTTCATAGCTGCCCAGTTCATAACAGCTAGATCTTGGAAACAACCTAAATGCCCCTCGACTGAGGAATGGATAAAAAAGATGTGGTATTTCTACATAATGGAATACTACTCAGCTATAAACAATAATAAGCTAGACATTTTCACCCTTAAATGGATGAGTACTGAAAATATACTTCTCAGTGAACTAAATAAGTCACACATATGTGACTACTGCATTGTTGCATTGGTGTGATGAACTGAAACAAAATCTATGCGTATAAAAACTTAGTTGCGACAGTCACAGAAAAAGAATTTTGAGTGAAATGTAATTTCCTCATGGTCACATTCAGACTTTATTTTTAATGCGAGATGTTCATTTGAAAACAATACAGTAATCATAACAAAAATGATAGTCATATAGCAGGTCTCTCTCGATACATTCAGGTAAAAGTTTTGTGTTAATAATTTATTGGATAATGCTTCATGTCCATATTTTTTATCTTAAATAATTTTCGGGAATATGCAGTGTGCTGAGGATTGTTACTGTCTTATTGGCTAGTGTGAAATTATTATGTTTTGATTTCTTATTTTCCTTTTGTTTAAAATTAAAAAAAAATACAACATGGTACACTCACCAAGGATAACCATAGCTAGCTATCCTCTTACTTTTAGTCTTCTGGAAATTACTTAAAGAGGACATTACAAAGTGTTTGGAAAAATCACATCTTTATAGAAATTATTACCTTGTAAAAATGTGCTGTTTAAACACGGTACATAAACCTTGAAGAATTTCGAGGGTGGTACATAACAAAAGTAGATAGTTTAAGATGAGTCCATGGATACCTTTAAAACTGTAAAAGAAGCTAGTAGGGATTAACAGGTACAGTAAATTTAAGCAAAGCAAGAGAGCTGGCCTAATGAGTCCCATGAACATATTTTATCAGGACTTATAGTCATTCTGTTTGGATCCTGACAAAGCAAGGTTTCCACATTAGAGAGTAAGATGTTTAACTGAGATTACAGTTTAATAGCCAAATCCACTGGAGCTTTCACAGGTAACATTCAATAAGAGTTCCCTGAATTAAGATCATATTTCACCATAAAATTAACCACAATCTGAACTGTCTTACATAATGAATCTAGAGATAAGACTTATGAACATTAAGTAGCAATAAAAATCAAAGAAAAATAATTAGAAATAACCTGAATATACTGACATTGTATAAAAAGCCAAGGATGCTTTGGATACTGGGGAAATCACAATTATACTCAATATAAGGAGGCTAGGGCTGTGGTTCAGTGGTAGTGCACTTGCCAAGCATGCAGAAGGCTGGAGATTCAATACCCAATACTACACAAAAGTGTGTTTGTGGGAGACACAGACAGACAGAAAAACCAGTAAAACAGGTAAACATGATAATACATGAAACTTGTCATTTAATAGGAAAGACACAAGTGGAATAAACAATACAAATGTGTGCAATGTAGTTAGGAAAAGGCATGAGGTACTGCTTTAAGCATATTTAAGTAGAATGGGGTAGGCAGTTGCAGAGACTTTGTAGAGAATGTGCTTTTTACATTAAGAATTGAAGACTGAAATACATTAACTATGTACATATGGAAATCATGGGTGTAAATTTTGGCGATTATCTTTTATAGATGAGGGTCATGGTGACTGAGTTTAGAGAAATTTTCTAGAGGTCATGTAGTGAATATAACTAAAATGATTAGAGAGGCAAAGTATAAGGACATGCTTGAATAAATGAGAAGACACTATTACTGACCTTGGTGTCATGGTTTAGATCTCACATGTCCACCCAAGTCTCATGTGTTCAGAGTTAGGGCTCTACAAAGGTGATTCTATTGTGAACGGGCTAATCTCATCAATGGATTAATCCAGTGATGATTTCAGAGCTAAGTCACACATTGAGATGTGGGGCCCATCTGGAGATGAGTCACTGGGGGCATGCCTTAAGAGAGTATATTTCTCTATGGCTATTCTTCTTTCTCTGCTTCCCGGCTGCAAGGGGTTGAGCAACTTACCTGTATCATGATCGTCCACAATGTGTCTCTGCCTTGGAGCCATTCGACCATGGACTGCACCCTCTGTAAGTATAGAACTAAATAAGCCTTTGTTCCATAAGTGGTGGGTATCAGTTATTTTGTTCCAGTGCTGAGAAGGTTGCTAACACCCTTGATAAACAAGTTATTGCAACTGTTCCTACAAAAATGATCTGACTTTGTAGTGACTTCTGGTCCTCTCTGTTTATAATACTTTGTTTTCAGAAATATTATTACTAAGAGCTTCTTTATATTCAGTGAAATTTTGTCTATGTAGAAAGAAAATTTAATGAAACTGGATATCAGAAAAGATGATAGGTGGGTACAAGTTGGAATTAAGGGACAATGAGTTACAGGTGACATTTTCTGCCAAGTACAATGTAGTTCACCAAATCACTGAGTTTTTACTAACAAATATTATACAGTGCTTATAGAACCTTAGTGATCAGATTGGCAAAGCACAAGGGCATCTTGCCACTCAGGTCCTGTTGGGGGCGAAGCTGTTCATACCTCACATATCTAGGATGAGGCCACTGCTCATGAGATTGGCAGGGCTGTGAGAAGCGTGCACAGCTCAGGGAGCTGATGCACAAAGTGACTTAAACTTCACTTGAGATAGTATAGACACTTCCTCTCCTGTTTCCCATGAAGCCACCAAGGTATGCTGTTCTGCTGAAGATTAGATATTCTTTCTGTCCCAGATCCTACCCTCCCCTTAAACTCCCTGTGAACTTACTCATATGCTGATTGCATAAATAAATGCACTGTAGGTGCCAGGTAGTTCTTTTCTCCCATCAGAAAAGGGGACTCAGCTTTCTTCATATTGACTGTCGCTTTCCTCATCCCCTACTGTCCTCCCTCTGGAGTTTCAGAAGCTGCCCCGGACGTGGCAACACCCATTATATAGTGCATCAGAAATTATCTTAAGATCAAATAATTTGCCCAAGATGAAATAAAGTAGTGTGAGCAACAAGATGGCAACTTGGAAGCTTCACTCCAGTATTTATGCATTGGGCATCTCAAAGGCCAGGGCTTGTGATTGTTGTTTTAGTTTATTTGCCTTATTTTTAAAAGTAAGTGGATGAGATATAGACTGGAAAAGCAAGTAGTAATTATCCAGGGTGACATGAAAATCCTGAGATTTATTTGTTATCAAATAGAGGAGTCACTAGAAGATTGCGCTCATGTTCTTGGTTTCATCAGTGCCTGTACAGAGTTAATGTTTGCCTGAATCTCAACTCTCTTTGGCCCTAGACAGAAATTCATGTCTGCAGTTCTGCAAAGCAGACCTGCCAGAGGCAAACAATGATTGTGCAGATCATCAGTAGATTATGCAGGGCCAGGTCTCTAGAGCAGATAAGAATATTGTTAAAATAGATGGGCAAAGCTTGTTCTTGATATATTCAATTATAAATTTCAGCAGTGAATCTAAGAGATGCAATTTTATTGCATACCTAAAGAACCTAAGATGCACAGGTTTTTTTTATTTCTCATCACTTATATTGGCATGTCAGTCAGTGTAATTATTATCATTATTTTCATTTTTGTCATCATAACTGTATCACAAATCATTTGCCTTCATGAAAAGAAATGTATCTGCTTTGCTTACTACTGCAGGTATTGTATCTCACATAATTAAAGTTTAAAAAAACTATAAAAGTGCATCTTAATAGAGAACTATCTACTTAAAAATCACATTAATTCTGATGTGTTATTATAATGCACTAAAACATTAAACATTAAAATGTACAAAATGTATTTAAAAGTTTATGTGATTTCAAATCAATTGTAGGGGAGGGGAATATGAGTTATTTAATAAGTACAGGATTTCACTGTTATAAAATCTAAATTTCTGAAGCTCTGTTGCCTAACAGAGGGAATTACTGAACTGCACATGTAAAAATAGTTAAGGTGATCGATTTTACATCATAATTTTTTAAACCACAAGTAAGATTTTTAAAAGTATATTATTATCAGAAACATTTGCAGAGCAAAATGAAAATAAAGGTCCTAGTGATTTTTATAAATACATACTTGTTCAGAAAATATAAATGCAAGGTTGTAGATGATGATTTCTTTACACACTGGGATAGTAATTTCTTTTCCTCTTTATTTTCTGCTGGTTGTTTGTGGCTAAGACTCCCCTTGCCTGCTCTAATATTCCTCACCTATGAAATGGAATTCATCATTTTAACAATCTTGCTCAACGTTCTTGGGAAAAAGATCTTTGTTAGTATTGGTGGTAAGTACTGAGGGAGGTATGTCATCTTTGATTATGGAAACCTCACAAAATTATTTGTATATACTTACCACTCTGCCGTTCTTGGATTCTAAGACAGAATATAACTCATACTTCAGTGGGCCATTTGTAAAACTATTTTCTAAGTGTGCTGCCACATTCATTTTTTGCCACTGGTGTCTTGATTTAGGGGAAATGACCTATTAGAGATGACCAGCTCTGAGGGTTTTCATGCAGAAAAGACTAAAAACAAAATAAATCGAAATAATCACAACATAGATGACTAGGCAAGATCACAAAACATGGAAGCAAAACACGTGCTTTAGTATCCCATTGATTTATGATCTGTTCACATTCTTGCTAAACCTCACATTTAGCCGCCAAACAGAAGAGCCCTTCAAACAAGATTCTATTATTTTTGTGACAAATATATCTGACATCTGAAGTGACGGCCAGGAGATTTTTCAGAGATATATTGTTTTATTTTGCCAGAGAAATACATTGCTTCTTTTTTCCCCATTTGTTCTTCCTTTCTCTCTTTTTGTTTGGTTTCATTTGTTTTGTTTCCATTCCCATCTATGCATAGGACACACATAGTGTACACTCAAATACAAACATATAATTGTATGCACATGCAGTAGGTAAGTAGCTGCTTGTGCTTGAGATTTCAACATCTCTAGGATAGGTTCTTCCCAGTTTTGTGATCTGCGGTGCCTTTGAACTTCTGAGACTGCCTCTGTAGGCACAACATCTATGGGAATTAACAGACAACAGATCCCAGTGGATAACTTAGGTCACTTTAAAGAAAGGGATACTTACTCATGTGTAGAGAAGGATAAAGGAAATAATAACTGATGTTAATATTTAAAATCGAGCAGCCGGAAGCTGTCACCAGCAGAAGCATGAATAGGGAGGGCAGAAAATTAGGTTATTGGAGACCTGACTGAAATGAAACTGGGAGGCAATGGTAGATTGACAAGATGTGTAAATGGTGGAAGCATGCAGACTCTGTCAAAAAACATGGCTCACAGCAAGAAGGCAGCAGGGGAAAAAATAGACTCGCTACTCTCTTGATCCATATGAAGACCTCTATCTATGCCAGTGTCTAACATCACCCACCTTCTATGTCAGGAATTCTCAAATTTAAGTGTACAACAGAGCCATCTGAAAGGCTGATTGAAACAGAGATTATCTGCCATGTCCAGCACAGTTCTCAAAATTCCTAGGTGGAGGACGATGGAGGATGAAAAAATAAAGATAACAGTCAGAATGCAGAAAACTGAGGTCAGGTGGAACCTCCTCCCTCAGTGAGAGAAAAAGAACTGCCCAACGACTACAGTGTATTTATTTATACACTTTGAAGGTTATTGGCAGTTGAAACCCCTCTGCCTAGCAACTTGTTTGATTGGTTCACTTTGGGCACCTCGCATTCTCAGAGCTGGAACAGCATGTTCTGTGGCTCACCTCAGGTGCCATGTTCTCTGGGCTGGGCTTGCTTTAGACCCACACATGTGCTTGATCTCCAAGTTCTGCCACTCACCACAATTACCAATCTCCACCACCGGTTTCTTATTGGTTAGCTTTGTGTAGGGTTCCAAAAACTCTAGATGTCCTCAGGAAATGATGGTGCTCCTGGTCCAGAGACCACACTCTTAAGAGTCACTAAAGTACTTGAAGCCAACCAGGAAAAGGACCCTGCTGATGAGTGCATGAGGCTCTTGAGAGACAGTAGAGATAAGCAGTGATAGTGTGCAGCAAAGTTAGAGTGCCTCTGGTATGAATTTGATTTTTACACTTGACTGCCAGTTGGAATCACATAAAAGCTTTCAATAACAGTAGTACCTGGACCACACACACAAAGTTTCTGTTATTACTACTCAAGGATATATCCTAGTTACTGGAATGATTTAACACTTGCCAGGTGAACCTAGTATGCAGGAAAATTTGCAGAGTACTGCTCTTCCCAAGTTAGTAGGATATCTTTTATTGTTATGGAAATGCACTAATCACTCATTCAAGCATCTAGTTTTAGAGGAACCACTGGGACAATAGAAGTGAAAAGAGTGGTGTAATCTTTGGGTCAGAAGCTAGCTTTGCAAACACACTCAGCCCTTTTAAAAACAATTATCTGCAGATCTTGAGCTTCTTGTACCTGTGGTGACAACGACTGGGTGCTTGATATTATTCCAAAAAACCATAAATTTTCTGTACCTATGGTTATCATTGTCTGCAGACACAGAGAGTAATCATAATGTTACATTCAAAGGTTTGTTTGTCTGAGTACTGAAATTGAGAACTTTAACCTAAAAGTCAAGATGTCCATGTTGAAATTTCAAAAACTCATGGTAACATTAATTCCCTTTCTCATAGAACAATACAGTGAGGCAGAGAACTAAATATCACTTCCTTCGGATGGAGCCAATGGTGTTCAGTTTATGAGAGGACTCTCCCTCCCGTCCCCCATGCTGCCACCCCTGAATACTGTCTCATTGTTCAGGGTTCTTCTAGGCTCCTGTAGGCAAAATCTATTTTTGCCTCCCCGATCTTTCTTTGGCCTTTCTATTACATTACACTTGGCTCTTTAATTGAATTCTTTTTCATGTTATTGTTAGACTTCATAGGGAAATTTCTCTACAATAAGACTGCAGAATTCTTGAAGCCAGAGCAATATATAAACTCTCTGAAAGAAACTACCATAAACAGACAGAAAACAAAGAGGGATATTTAATAAATATTCATTGATACATGATTCTCCTTGGAAGACAGTGCTCATTTGTAACCTACCTCCATTACACATTCCCTTAATTATAATTACTGTTCAAAACTAAACCAATCATTCTGGAGTTTCACCAAATAATCATTTTCAGTGGGTCAAATTTGGGAAATGAAAATCACTTCTAAATGAAGACAAAAATGATTTGTCCTAATGCTTCCTGATGGTTGCTTTTATTATATATACAATGTGTTAAATTCTAGCATGACATTTCTCTATACCAATTTAATTAACTTAGGGCTAGATTCTCTAGTTTTATATAATCTTGTGTCTACACTACAGGTCAAATAATAAAGTTTTCCTACACTGCAGGTCAAATAATAAATAAAATTCTTTAGAAAGCAGCTTGGTATGCTCTTAAGAGTACCTCTGCAGGAAAATTTTAATAATCAAAGTAGTCGATATAAGGATATGATAAATTGCTTTGCTACAGGGTAATATAAACCTTAACTAGCATGATGAATATTTCTGCCTCACAAGGAAAACTGAAATAGAGCAAACGGTTTAAGTATGTGCTTTCTGATAAATGAAGACAATCATCTGCATATATTCTAGATGAGACATTATATTACTTTCATTTTGAAATAAAATGTCTCTGTAAGAAAAAAAAGACTTAAAAAAAGGCCTTTTCAAAATGAGAATATATGCACAAAAGCATTTAATATCAGGTATTTTGTGAAAACAGCTTTTAAACAATGATTTTTAAAATTTCATCACACAATTTATAATTATCATATTTAAGAATAATTGGTTTACAGATTTTTTTCTGATTGATAATTGTCAAGGCTGATAATGAAGGAAGGTCTTTAACAACTGAAATCCTTGGGGTTTAAGATTCATTAACACAGAATTCTTGTTTCCTAAGCTTTCTTTTTTATAATAATAAATTACATGGTATCTCAGGTGAGGCAATCACTGTCTTCCTGTGTACAAGATACAGGATGACAATATCTTGGAGTCTCACAAAGATTGTGACAAATGATAGCAGCAGATTCAAATTCTAGGAGGAGATATTTTTGTCCTCATCAATGGGTAGCGAATAGCTCACATTATTTCAACCCTTTTTATTTTATTTGGTGTAATTAATTTAAGCTTTTACTTCTTTAATATACCCCCATTTTATTCATTTTTCTTTGCTGTTACCTTCTCAAACCATGTGTTTACTTATTTTTAATACTTTTCTGTTATTTCTATGTGTCTTTAACATTATAAATGTTTTTCTGGATGCAATGCTGGTTTTCTTCTGTAAGACTCAGTGTAGAGCTCTAAATATTTCATATTTCTAAATCACTCAAGTTAATTTACGTTTTTTTAGAAAATCTCTTCTTAGGACTGGGAGTTTGGCTCAATGGCTTAAGCACCTGTCTGGCAGGTATGAGGTTGTGAGTTCAAATCCCGATGCCAAAAAAAAAAAAAAAGGAAAATCTCTTCTTTCCAAGATTTACTCGTAAATGTGTGTTTGTTATAATATTTTAAATCATATGTTCTTATTCTTTAATTCATAATCAACTAAACTGAAATGGCTCTTAATTCCATTATTTAATCTGTATTATTTTTGCCTTAGAGAATATATTGAAATTTTTGCTTTTGAAGTAATACAGATCATTTTAAAAATAACTTATGCATTTAAAAATATTTGTCACTTATTTGCATTTCTAGAGTTACAAAACCTATATATGCATACTAATCATATGAAACTTAGTAAATATCGCATTCATTTTCACTTTCTTTACTTATGCTGTTCAGTAAATATGTCAGTTTAGCTGTGATTTGGGCAAGTTCTTTTACTTCTGTTATGTTTTCCATGTCCTGTTTGCATTTTATATTTTTGGTTAAGATACCAAAAAGAAATAAAAATCTGGAAACACAAAGAAGATGGAAAAAAAAGTAAAAATAACTCAAAACACATTGCATATGAAATGGTACAAGAGACTGACCCATGTGTTGGGAATGTTTATTCTACTGAAGATAAGACTTGGTAGAGGAACAAGATTGGCCATGAGAGGTAAAACTTCCAAGTCCAAACACATTAAGTATTGTCACACGATTGCCATATCAGCAGGCATCTGAGGTCCACAGCCATGTCCACAACAGAAGAATAATGTAATCACATTACATAACTGGGTTTTAATTTTAAGTTTTATTTCTTTTTCTTTTTACAAATGAAATAGACTGAAGCATGGCATAGACTTGGCTTTCAGTGCAGTTCCTTCATGCCCTCACTATGTAAACTTGGATGAGTTATGTATGTCCTTCATTTCTCAGGTTCCTAAAGTGGAAATAATGCCTTTGTTTTACTTATTTATTTTCTTTTTGAGACAGGGTCTCACTATGCAGTTCAGGTTGGCCCTGAGCTCACTTTGTAGCCCATGCTGGTCTTGAACTTGCAACAATCCTCCTGCCTCAGCCTCCTGAGTGCTAGATTTGCAGGTGTTCCCACCATGCCCGGTTATAATGCCTTTCTTATGAAGTGATTGTGAATATCAATGAAATAATTTGTGTGAAGAGCTTGGAAGGTGTCTGTCACATAACAATTATTCCATAAAATAATTGACTTCTGTTGTTGCAGTAAAAGCAATAATACTATTATAATTTTATTAATTTGTTTCTATTAGCACATCTTTGCAGAACTAATGTTTACACTCCTTGTGGGGAATTGGTACATAAACATAACATGTCTCAATTCCTTTTTCATCCCCCTTTCCTCTTCTCCCTCTCCCCTCTATCTCTTGATCCCTTTCTTATTTCAGAAACATCTATCTTTCAACTTCCTATAATCTTTTAATTTGTTCTTTATATAGTTTTATTTATTTTTGTGAGACTTCTTAAAAAGAATTAGATTCAAACCGTACCATGTAATTTGTTAGCTATCTAATACTACATAACAGTATTACTACCTGCAAGTTGGCTATAAACAACCCAGCTTTATTAGTCCACCATTTCTGTGAGTCAGGAATTCATGCAGAGTTTAAGCGGGTCCTCTATTTTAGAGTATCTTGCGGGCTGAAATAAAGCCATTGACCTACACTCAAGTCTCACGTCAAGGCTCAACAGGGAAGAATATGCTTGCAAATTCATGGATAAAAGGATATGTTGGCAAAATTCAGTTTTTTGCAGTCTGTTCAACTGAGGATCTTCACTTTTTATGAAATGTTAGCTAACGGACACTATGCAGGTTCTACACACAGCTATTCAAAACATGGCGATTTACTTCTTAAAATCCAGCAAGTAAGAGAGTTTCCTAGCAAGATAGAAGTAGTAATTCTATATAACCCAACCACAGAAGCAACCTTTGCTGGATTCTTTTGGTTAGAAGTTATAGGTCCCACCCATACTTATGAGGAAGAGATTACATGTGGGAGAGAGATCCTGGTACCAGAGATTGGGATCTTGGAGGCTACCCCAGAGTTTCCTTACCACAGAAAAGACCTAAAACAATGATAGCGAGCCTTTTAGAACTTTCAATAAAAAATAGCCTGCTGTGGCCATGTGTGCTGTAGATTCCACACCACTGTCTTAGAAGGAAGAACACTTGACTTTATTTAAGTTATTTTAAAGCAGTCAGAACTTCCAAAGAAAAAAAGGAGCATATCTATAAGATGTTTACAATTGGCTAAATGAGTCTGTCAAAGATGGTGATCCAACACGGCCTGAAGAGAGTTCTGAACAGTTGGCTTCCAAGTTATATTCCCAATTTGACATGACATGTTTAGGATATTAAGGCTACAGCTTCATTAGGCTTTTTCTTGAATCTTATTATCAAAAAATTTCACTATACAACAGTTCAAGGACAAAGGGATGCTCTATTCAAGAAAAAAGAAAATATTACAAACCAGGAAGTCACAACTTTGGTACAAAATGAAATTCTTCTGAGGAAACAAAGAGAGATCCAGCTTCCTCAGAGGAATTTCCCTTCTGGAACTCACTCCTGTCCACTTGAACAACAGAGCTTACTCCTGACTGGCTGATATTTATATCTGTGGTGGATTAATTTACGGTCAACTTGTTACACCCAGCTGGACTGAATCAGTGTGGTGCTGGGTGTGGAAGGCCTATCTGAGGATTACTGCCAACTACACAAAGGGAGTACTGGAATGGAAGATGGTGTGCTGTTGATTCTCCTGGAGAAGCTTGTCACACTGGCTTTCCTGATATGAATTCAGCTGCTTTCATCCTCAGAGGAGCTCAGGTCCTCGCTGTCACTGAGGATGGCTGTGGTTCTTTTAGGGGGAGCTCTGGTCCTAACCTTGAGCAATGCTTCCTGCTCCAGTGCAGATCCCTCAGCCTGCTGGCACAGATCCTTCATCCCACTGGCACAGACTTTCTTGCTTCCACCACTTACCTTTGGGCCTTACAGTGCAGACCCATAAAACAGACTTGCATGAGACATTGTAGTGGGATCTAGGTTGCTGGGGATCACCAGCTCACAATGGCTGATTTTGCATACTTCCCTAAGAACAATTGGAGCCTTGGGATTATAGTACCACCCTTTTGAGACTTTCCATTAACTCTTTTGGGATAGGCCATCCTCTCCCACCCACTAAGACTAATTAAAACCACTAAGATTTAAGAAAACACTCCAGCGCAAGATCCTTCTTAGCAAAAGAAGATCTCCACCTTATTGAGTCACCCCTTTTTTACCCTTCCCTCCTTCCTTCTTTTCTTCCTTTCCTTTCTTCCTTCCTCCCTTTCTTCCTTCTTTTCTTTTTCTTTACCTGCTGAGTCATCCACCTCTGAATCTTCTGCCTGAGTTTGAATCTTCTGCTAGCCCTCTTACATTGTATACAAACAATAAATAGAGGCTGGTTTGGAGTATCTTGTTCTCTGTCCATCCTGAGGCATTGACTTCCCAGTCCCCCATCATGCATTTCTAAATTTGTCTCTGTTTCTTATTTTGTCCTTTTGCTATAACTCTCATACAGGCAGTTGGGGATTGTGGCCAGGTCCCCAGTACTAGACCTCCAGCTGCACTTGAAGAAGACATTGCCATGGGCTCTAGGACTTCAGCTGGACTTGTGCAGGCCATTGCCATGGGGTCTAAGCCCTCAGCAGGTTCTTTGGGTCTCTAGTGTGTGGACAGATTGCTTGTACTCTTCTGCATTTGACTCTGGGTGAATATTATAAAATAATCCAATAAAGTATATGTCCTATATTAAATCTATCCCCTTGAAAACCCTGACTACAACATCTGACTTAGGTCAGAGTTCACTGGTGAGCTCTGGGAGACAAAATGAGACTTTCTAGAGCCTGTTTATCCTGGCAATGGAAACAAAATCAAGTTAGGGCTGCAAATTCTGTTTGTGGTTTTTCCACAAACATAGCAGAATCCATTCGGAATTCAAGGCCAGTTGGCTACCAGTTCCCCCTTCTTAAAAATTCAGTTTTTCCTTTTTTACCCTTCCCTCCTTCCTTCTTTCCTTCCTGTTTACCTTTCTTCTTTTCTCCCTTTCTTCCTTCTTTTTTCTTTTTTTCAGTACTGTAATTCTATCCAGGACCTTCACACTATGCCATAGCACGTCTTTTTTTTTTTTTTTTTTTTTAAGTTTTAGACATTTTATCACTAATTTGCTCCAGCTGAAATCAAACTTTCACTCCTTCTGCCTCAGCCTCCTGGCTTGCTGGGAGTATAGCTATGTGCCACAATTCCTGGCACAACTTTTCTTAAAGTTCACAAAATTCTAGTTCTTAGCTTAAAGGAGACCAAGGTTTTCTTATGAAGTGACTATTTATGAAAAAAAAATAAAAAGAATGAGTCTGGGCAAACATATGCATTCTCTGTTATTCTCGTGAACTTCTGAAACAATCATTCAGCTGTTTTCTGTTATACCTTGGAGAAGTCATTGTGCAAACAATAACATAATACAAATATGCAATTTAAAAACTCGAACTATTATATTGACAGAAGTCTAAATGGAGTATAAATTATGAGTTTAACAATTGTCATTCCACATTTAGAAAGTAATTGAGTTCATTAAATATTTATTGAGCACAACACATTTTCCTGGAAATTAAAAATGAAGGCTTGGAGTAAGACCAGGAGGGTTCCAACCCTTCTTCTGGTAATATTTCTGTGTGACTTTGGGCAAGTTATTTAATTACTCTGTAACTCAGTTTCATCATCTTTAAAAGTGAGGGTAATGATATTACCCTTCAAACAGAGTTGTTCAGAGGATTAATCAATTAATTCCTATCAAATTTTTACATAGTATGACCATCATGCTTAAGAAGCATTAGGTATTTTTATAATACCATTCAGTGAAAATAGATTTAAAAGAGTGACAAATTATGGCTTTTGGCCTATGAAAGATTTTTTTCCAGCTATGAATTTATTGCACATATGTATATAAATGATCATCCTGAATTATGTCTTCACATTTCTACTATATCGCTTAATAATTTATAAAGTATATATAGAACTAGCTAATCCTCACTTGTTCTAGCTTGATTACAATTTTTCCCTTAATGAGAACCTTGAATTAAATTAAAATGTAAAAAAAAGATAGTTTTCCACATTTTAATAATAACTAGCTAATGAAGCCTTTGTTTCTCAATTTACTTAATAAATTATCCCCTTTTGATTCAGAAGCACTAATGCCTTCTGGTAAATAATAAGGCTGCCAATATTTGTCAAACATTTCACATTAAATTGCTATCATTTGGATTATGGATGTATGCACGCAGTTCACAACCCTCTACGGTGTTTTCCCAGGAGCAATGTGCAACTAAATCAACTCAGAAAACAACATGAGGATTTGGAAGTACTGATTTAAATGTACTAGAGGACATTTTACAAAAGTTCTAGTTTACATTCTAGAACAGGCTTGAGGGATGCTAATAAATTGCTTTTACTAAAAAGGCTGTTTCCTTCCTTTCCTCCTTTCTTTGTATGTGGGGATTTATGACTAAAAAAAAAATTTACATTGATGGTGAAAGAGTTTCAGAATTAACCCTTTGGTTGAAACAGGAGCCTTCCAATATGCATTCACCTTCTTCAGTTTCATTGTCAATCAGAGTTCTTTTTCTCTAAATTTGCCAGTGTCGTGGTAATTGCTACAAAGGCACACACACAGATGAATGGGCTTGGACTCCCAATATATTTCTGCTAAGGTCTGACCAGATACTAATAGTTTCTAAGGGTTGTTATTCTATCCTCCATTCTTTGCACTTTTGAAAGAGGGACAAATTTTTGCGCATTTTGTATAACTATGAATTCATATGTGGACAAAGAAAACCTTGTAAAGACAAAAAGAACAGTCTTATTCCACTAACCTGTGACTCCAGACAACAGAAAACTCTAAGGGTGAAAGTGTTCAATTTATAATGTTCCCACCTTTTGCCCCCCCTTCCCAGTGCTAACCAGATTTATGCCCATTAAATCTCCGCCACCATTTATTTTGTAATGTGAACACCTGTGTCTCAGCTACTAGACCAAGAGAGCTAGGTGATTTCACATATCATTGAACAGCAAATAGACAACATCATTGTCTCATGCTATAAATTTTACATGCGACCATTTATACACACACACAGTACACACTTGACAGTGTACAGTGCTTGTCCAGTTAGAAGGAATAAGACAGAAAAATTCAGTAAGGACAGTAGAAAATTTCTTTTTTTTTCAGAATGCCATAACTATAACATTAAGAAGCAGTGTAGCATAAAAATATTATGGAGATAGTCTGTCTGAATTTTATACTACAGGATCTTTGGGCCAAGTTTGTGTTCTAGCTCCTTAGTTTCCTAGTCTTTAAAATGGGACTAAGAATTCTGTCAACATCATAAAATAGTGTGTTAATTAAATGATTACTGGTCCAACCTAAATAACTGATAGCTATCAGGCAGGAGAAAAATAGTTTAGTAGTCTCAGCAGCAATAGGAAGTTATATTTATTTTCCCAAGTCTCACAGGAAATAATACATGTATGATAAAATCCTTTAAATCTCCCTTTCCTTCTCCATACTGTTACTAAAATACAGTAGAATTTTTGTTTATGTCAGTGACTAACATTTTTTGAAAGTCCTGATATTTTGATTATAATTTAGCTTATGAAAATAGAAATACTCTTTGGACCATCAATTGGGAGAAATGCATTTTTCAAAATACAGTATGAGGAATTGGTGTTTCACCCATTGCTACAGTCACACAAATTTAATTTGGCAGAAAATCTGAGTGCTTTGCATGTGGTTCCTTCTAATTAGAGCCATGTTTGCCACCTGTGTGCATGACACATTTGGAAGGAGATTTGTACAATTAGTCCTTTCAGTACCAATTCTGGTATTAATGCATTTAAATGAGTTCACTTGTAGTTTTCTGTCTCAGGATTGTTTTCATTGTAGAGCCTTTTACATTGAAAGAAGAATTGTTTGCTTGGTTTACTGTTGCTTTGGGGAAATAAAAGGAAACTTTAAAAATGTGTTAAAAGACAGTGAAGTAGTCAGGCATGGTAGCATACGCTTGTAATCCCAGCACTCGGGAAGCTGAGGCAGGAAGATTCTTATGAGTTAGAGACCAGTATGGGCTACATAGTGAGTTCAAGACCAGGCTGAATTGTCTTAAAAAGACAAAAAAAAAAGTGTAATAAAGTAGGTAAAATATTCATTATGATTTTCTGTTATATTTAGGTATATTGATAAATGAAATTAAATAATATTATTTAAATTCAAGCACTTCTCTTGCTACAACTAACGTTCATTGTACTCCTCCTATGGGGCAGATGGTGCTGAAACTCTATTTCCTTAATCTTCTAGTACCCCTGTGAAGTAGGTATCATTATAATCCCTGGTTTACAGATGAAAAATTGAAGCACGAAGAGACAATTAATTTTACTGTAGCTGAAGATTCCCCCAAACTCAACCAGTATATTCAATCTGTTAGTTGTCCAGATTAAGTTCCAGTTCCTGTTACTTTTGTTTCTTGGAAGGGGCTGGTCACCGTGAAGCATATTGTAAGAAACAATCCCAATAACAAGCAATTCTGCCTCTGTGCTTCCTGCTTGCTTATCCCATATAAGCCCTAGACCACTAGAGATCAGAGCCCGATAGTCTCAGAATGATCCTAATCAGTGCCCATCATGTAAATAAATCTGCCTTCAAATCCTAGGTGTCATTTTGGTGTTTCTGTTTGCCATAGCATTACTAGTATCTGACTTATTGTTGTGGCTGGTTAGTAGGCAGTCTTGCTCCAAATCCTTCACCCTTTATTTATTAAATAAATACTTTATTTCATCATCAAAATAATAGTTGATGATATTGTCCATATGTTTCTTATTTGCTGACTTTGCATTTTCAATTTGAGGGTAGGCAATCAGGTCATATGGTCGCAGTTGAGAACCATATATGTTTTGTTGAATAAGAAAACTGTTTGTGTAAAAAAGTATTTTCTGTTTGGACTGGCTATTACTATTGGTAGTAAAGTTGACTCTTCCAGAAGTAGCTTGTCTTACATATGCTGGTTTTCCTAAAACATCAATATTAGTACCCATTTCTATATTGAGAGCAGTCTCTGTACTTACTTCTTTAGTAGAACAGCACTTGGTCATACATTTATATCCTTAACATATGATCAAAGTCAGCCTGATTTTCCTTTTAGAAAAGAAAGTTTGAAGAGGAGGAAACATTACTGGAGAAATTCAAGAAGTGTTTGGTGCAAGATATAAGAAAAAATGGAAATAAGGTGATGTTCCTTCCCAGATCTTGAAAAAGTACAAAATGGGAAAAGGTGATAAGAAAACCAGGACTCAGGAGGTCCCAGGAGGGAGTGACCATAATTTAAGTACACTGAGTACACAAAAACCAGTCTTACCTGAAATGTTCAAATGCTTCCAAAATTATAAAAGTTCTATTGCTTTATTAAGCAGCTTCTCAGATACTGCTTCATTTTTCATGCACCAAAAGATCACAAGTACACATATAAATGAAGTATGTGATATGGCTAAACTTTTCATTTAACAAAAGTTTAGAAGATTTAGGGGAATGAGAATGAAAGGAAACAAGCTTCTAGTTTTTAATTTTAAAATAGCCCTTCAAAATGAAACAATAGGGAAATATATTCAAAACATGTATTAGTCCACTTTGCGTTACTGTGAAGAACAACCTGAGGCTAAGTGATTTTATGAAGAAAAGAGTTTTATTTAGAACATGGTTCCATAGCCTCAAGTACTCACACTGTGATGGCCTTATGGCTGGCAGAGTTAGGAGACAACTCAGGGTATCAAATAGCAACGGACAAGGGATACGTGTGTGTGTGCGTGTGTGTGTGTGTGTGTGTGTGTCCGTGTGTGCCCATGTGTGTGTGTGTGTATGTGTGATCTCCATTTTCTTACAAAGTCACCAGTATTCAATCATGTGGGTTCTATTGGGATCACCTTATCTAATCATAATCACTCCAAAAATCCTGACCTTCAGAGATCATAATTGAGTTATTTCTGCCGCTGAATGAATATTCACAGTGGGGATTAAATTTCAGCATATGATCCCTTGGGAGGGGGTACACTCTCCCCCTTTATTAAAATTACACTAATATATAAATAGAATGATAGATAGATAGATGGAGCAACTATTTTCTGAGTGGTTGTAGAGAAATATTGAGGTTTGCTAAGTGTTGTTTTATCTCTTCATCAATGGTGTTGGGCCTATTAGGGAATTTTAGTTACTTTCCTTGTTGCTGAGACAAAATACCCAACCCCCAAAAGATAAAGGAAAAAAGGTTTATTTTGGTTCAGAGTGTGTAGAGGATACAGTCCATAGCCAGCTGACTCCAAGGCATGGCAGCATGACCACGGGACATCACAGAGGCGAAACAGTTCCTGGTGTGGCAGATGGAAGGCAGGATGAGCAGCAAACTACCAGCAGCCAGCCTGCCTTCCCTCTATCCCTTTATATTCCACCCAAACTATAGGCCTATTGATCAGTGCCACCCAGACCCGGAATGGATCTTGCATTATCCACACCTAGAACTAAGCTAAACCAATCAGTGGACTAGTTTAGTATCACACATCCTTAATCCCAATATCACATGCCCTAGATCCAGTCAGCTCTGAAAATCCCCACCTATGAATGCATGAGGTTTTGGGGGTAAATCTAGATATGAGCCACAACATATTGGATATGCTGAGATATGTCTCATATATAAAAAAGTAATCCAGGTAACTGTGAAGGGGACAGCAGGAGACTGAGATGAATAAACATCTCCAATGGCTTCTTTAAATTTGCCAGACCTCTTGGCAAACACATGCGGGTGGTAAAGCTTCAGCATTGTTTTCATTGTGAGAACACATTTTGAACAGGCTAAACCTCACATTTTAACTTGTTTCTAAAAGAACAGAAATCTTTTTTGAACTGAGTATAAACTGGAATGGAACAATACTGTCTTAAGAAGATCTCTAGATGTGGGCTTTTTCCTGGTATGTATGTGTTTAGTAAAGTTCTCCAAGTCCAAGAGAACAAAATCATAATAAAGAACTTGACTTCTGAGATGTGGTTATAACTGATAAACTTTATACTAAGGCAGTCTGAAGTTTGTACCAATTACAATAGAACATCATTTCACCCTAAAGTTTCTATTTCACCCTAATATTTAAATCAACTGTCTAAAAATTAAAGAAAAAATGGCATTTCTCCTTTGATATTTTGTTTACTTTTTTAGTTTTGCTTTTCCTAAAATTTTAAAAATGTATTCGTTTATTAGCACACATTTGCAGGACATAATGGTTATATTCATTGTGGGGGGGTTTCCTAGCTATTTTATTATTCTTCCTTTTCTGTTCATCCAGAGACTCATGAGAGAAAAAAGTAAGCAATATATAAATAAACAAACTGAAATAAAATATAATCACAAATCATCTATACTTGTTTAATTCAGAAAGTGATTAAATAATTACACATTGAAATAGACTTACTTCATTGAAAACAAACAAAAAGTTTCATTTGTTAAAGCTCTAATAAGTAAATACTAAATGACATGGCTTTATTTAACATGACAAACTTTTTATAACAAACCATTTAAAATGAATAAAATATGTCATATTGTTGCAAATTAATTGATATTTGTCTGTAATTTTGCATATCATTAACCAATGTTATAAAAATGAAAACATTTCCTACTAATTGAAATAGATGGCTACAACATTTATGGACATTAAAATGTCTTTTAATAATAGGTTCTCTTGCCTTTCAATATATTTTCATGGTTCAGTACTAAAAAGCAACTTGATATCAACCATCTGAATGAAACTGAGCAGGCAAAATAATGGTATGCTGAGTAATCCAAGTAGGTTAAACACCTATTACTACAGTGTTACAATTTCATGGAAAACACACTTGAATTTTTTTTTAAGAACACGGGGAGCATCCAAGGTTATAAAAGTTTTGTACATAACAGGTTTGCAATATGAATACTTTATGATATTGTGCTGTATATTGTCAATTGCTATGGTTTAGATGTTGAATAGCCCTCAAAGGTGCACATGGTTAGAAGCCTTGTCCTGCAAGTGGCTCTAGAGTGAGGTGGTGAAACCTTCAGGAGATCAGCCTCAGCTGATGTGCTTAGGTTATTAGGGAGGTGTTCTTGGAGTGTAGTTCCCATGGGACTCTTTCATGGTTCTCCTGAGAGGACTGTTATAAAAGCCTGAGTTTGATCACAGTCAATTCTCTATATCCCTGGCTCAAAATGAATTACTTATTTAATATTTCATTGCGAACACCATTTCCATGAGGAGATACAACCAAAAGATGGTTGATGTACTCTGGTGTTTGATTTTCAGCCTCCAAAACTATGAGCTAATAAACCTTTTCTCTTTATAAAATTAGGTACCTCTTTTATTTCATTGCAGCAGTGCTAATCTGGGTAATATATAAATATGTAACAACAGGAATAAATTGGACTTCAAGGAACATCTTAGCTCTTCCTGATTACTTTTTTCCCTCTCTTTTTTTTTTTCTCTTTCTTTTTCTTTTCCTCCTCATCTATTCTGTTCTACAATATTCAAACTTTTGAGTTAGGTAAACATTTATGACAAAAATACAGATGAGAAATAGTGGCCAGCAGGAAGGTGCCAGAGATCAGCAGGATGAATATGTATGAGGCGACACCATGGGGCCAAGTTGAACTCTTTTTTTTTTTTTTTTTTTTTTTTTTTTTTGTTGTGGCACCAGGGATCAAACTCACAGCCTCACACCTGCCTGACAGGCGCTTAAGCCACTGAGTCAAACTCCTAGCCCTAGTTTTTTGAGGCAGGGTCGCACTATGTAGCTCAGGCCGGCCTTGCGCTCACGTTGTAGCCCAAATCAGCCTCGAATTCACAATGCTCCACCTACCTCAGCCTCCCGAGTGCTGGGATTGAAGGCGTGTGCCACCACACCCGGCCCAAGTTGAATTCTGATGGCAGGAAGGAGAGCATCCATGCAGAAGGGTGTCCTGATGAGGCTCTCAGGGTCTGCCTTGGGGGATGAGAATGACTGTATGCATCACCACCAGTCAGTGGAGTCCCAGTTAAAATGGATGAAGAGGGTACTTGTGCACAGAAGAGGGATCAGCAGACATAGTATCTTACATAAAACTGATAAAATCAGCAAATCAATTAACAATAGTGGGATTCAGTTTTCTTTCTGACTGAGAAATAGAGATACAAATACAGAAAAGGAAAAAAGATTAAACTATAGGATGCTGGGATGAGATGATACGTATTGCTGCGAACTCATGATTCTCAATTTTATATAATGGATATGGAAATAAGTAGATACTAAATATTATGTACTTTGCATATAATATGCATATTGGTTAGTCTTTTTCTGGGAGGGCCTGGGAATGGTGACATATAAATAACAAGAAGCACAACTTGCACACAGATCTTGGCTTCTAAATAGATCTCGAGTTTCATGGAGAAATTGTTAAAACCAGAGAAAACACAAAGTGATCCTGGAGCATCTTTTTAACAGAAAGCAAGAAAACACTAAAAAATGATAGGAATGTATCAAAAGAGTATAAGAGTTAGAAGGAATTGCCACTAGCCAAATCTGAGATAGTATAGCATCAAAATAAATGAATATGAAACAGATTACAATCTGAATAAAATAGGAAGCTCATGTGTCTGTGGAAATACCACTAAACAAATTAATTGAAAGTTTCATGAAAAGTGATTTATTTGTATAATTTCCAATTAATTCCCAATAAAGTACTGAGTAATTATAAAGGGAAAAGAGTAATTTTTCATTAGAGAGAATTGGCAAACACCATCTAAATTAAGTGGTCAAAATAATCACATAGAACAAGGTAAACAGAAATCACAGGTTATATAAAGATCAAACTAAAAGAACAAATGGCATCAGTTTAATGCAGATACATCACGTTAATGTTATGAGGTGCCACTGAACAAACTGAAATTGAGCAGAAGTTTTGAAAATAACTCACCCATGATTCTTCAAAACTGTCACAGTCATGAATTCAAGGAAGGATGAAGGGACTGCTCTGAATTCAAGGCACAAAAGAGACATCGTAGCTAAGGAATTGGGTTTTTTTGGCCTATAGGGCATTACTGGGAGAACTGGCAAAACTTGAATGAGCTAACAGGATTAGATGGAAGCAAGTTATCAACTCTAAATTCCTGATTTTGAGGAATGCGTTATGGTGATGTAAGGAAATGTCATTGCTGTGTAGTGGCAGCAATTAACTCTCAAATGATTGAAGAGAAGGCCTCATTATTGAACTTGAAATTATTGTGTAAGTTTGTGGTTGCTCTAAGTTTTGTTTTATTTGTTGCTGAAAATTGAACCCAGAGCCCTGTGAATGCTAAGTGCATACTCTAACACTGAGTTACATTTCTGCTCCAAATTTTCAAGAGTAGTAAGTCTTTTGTGTCAGAGTCTCCCACAATGTTATTCTTCCAGTCTCATGATGACTATAATGATTCTGCTTTTCTAAAACAATATTTTTATTTGAATGGATGTCATAAATTTTTTTAACTGTCAATTTTTTTTTATTTTAAGGAGAATAAAGCAAAACAGAACAAACAAAATAAAACAGAACAAAATAGATCAGAACAAAGCAATGAAAGCAACACAGGACTTTAAAACAACAGGAAATCAATAGTGGCTACCATAATGTCTCCTGTCTTCTTTGAAATAGTTGTCCATATCTTCACACACAATAAATTCAAACAAAACAAAATAGTATAAAAACAATCAAAACAAAAGAATGACAGCATTACAGGCCTTCAAAACAAGAAAACAGGAAATCAATAATAGCTGCCATATTGTCTCTTGTTTTCTTCAAAATAGCTGTCCATACCTTCACACATATTGAAATCAAATAACAGAAAACAGAATAAAACCAATCAAAACAAAGAATAAAACCATATAGTAAAAATTAGACAAACCAAAACAACACAAAACCAAACGAAACAGAACAATGAAAATAATATGGGATTCAAATCATAATAATAGATTAACAATGGCCACTGCCTTCTCTTTTTGGACACTTCCTCCCCTTTCACTTTCACAATATGTATTATGCATTTTTTTTATTTTGAAGAGAATAAAACCAAATGAAATAAAACAGAATAGAGTCAATCAAAACAAAACAGTGAACATGGTACATGACTTCAATAAAAGATAAAAGGAAATCAATAATGGCTACCATAGTACTTCTTGTTATCTTTAAAATACCTGCCCATATCATCAGACTTAATAAAACAAAACAAAATAGCACAGAATAAAACCAATAAAAACAAAACAGTGGAAGCAGTACAGAACTTCAAAACAATAGTAAAACAACAGTGGTTACCATAAGGCCTCTTGTTACATTCTAAGTAGTTACCTATATCATCAGACATAATACAATCAAACAAATCAAAATAGAATAAAATCACTCAAAACAAAATAATGAAAGCAATACAGGGCTTCAAAACAAAATAATAGGAAATCAACAATGGCTACCATAATACATTTTGTTGTCTTTGAAATAACTATCCATGCTATCAAATATAATAAAATTAGACAAACTGAAACAGAGTAAAACAAAACTAAACAGAACAATGAAAACTATAAGGGATTTAAATCATGATAGTAGATTAACAACGGCCACTGCCTTTCCTTTTTAGACATTTCCTCCCCTCTCACTTTCACAATATGTATTCACCAATAAAAAGAAACATATGCAGAGTGGATCAGGAGACAGGATCCACCAGTATGCTTTATACAAGAAAGACATTTAATTCGAAAGGGGGTTCGTAGACTGAAAATCAAAGGAGAGAGAACAATGATCTATGTGTCAGGGATCAGAAAGAAGTGGGAATAGCTTGACCATTAGCTGCAGAGTGGACAAGAAAGACATGGCATTTTTATCCAATGGAAAGCTACTCAGCTATAAAGAAAGATAACCTCGAGCCTCTTGTAGGTAAATGGATACAACTTGAGATCATGCTCATGCTCATGGATGAAATGATTCAGAGTCACATGGGTGAACATCGTGCTGCCTCCCTAGTATAAAAAACTAAAGGCGTTAGTGGGATTCAACTGTCAATTTTTTATGTCATAGATTTTTGCTACTCTAGAGAATTTCTATCTAATTCAAATATTTTTCTAGCTTGCTTCCTAGCTCATTGTGGTATACAGTATTGACACATTGTACCCTGGGATCTCGGGATAATACTGAAAATCAATTTTTTGGAAAATGGAATGCAAACCCTATGACCACATATACTATTCTCCTATTTGGTTTCAAATGTGCTTACTTAATTCTATGGCTCAGTAAAATCAGATAAAATTAATATTCTGTTTGTGTATTCTCCAGAAGTTAACTGAGTGCTCAAAGTCATTAGCCACAAAGAAATTTTAATTAGTTTGATGAAATCTGCCTTTCAAGCAGTTGGGAATTTGGAGATCCAAGAAAGTGATCTGTTTTTTTTTTTTCCTAAAAAAATCCCAAGGAATGGGACTTTTTGGTCTGCTTTGTCTGAGAAAAGCAGACGAGAGACTTCCTGCCAGTGTAGCATGATCTGTACGTCACTGTGTTCCTGCACAGTTATCTCTGTCTTAATGTATATGGAGGTTTCTACATTACAAAGCAGCTAAAGTAGACATGGTACTCTAATGTGAATAATGGTATTAAGGCAAACAATATGGATTATTTGTATTAAATTTTACATAATATCCTGTAAAACAAAGGGTCTTGCATAGCAAATTTGTGCTAAAAAGGTACAGCCTTATCACATTTCCATATATCACTGTGAGTTTTCTTTTCAAAGCAGTATTTTGACCAGGATTGAGAGCCAACTTCTTTTCTAACTTTATTTATGCAAAGACTTCATTTCAGATACCTTGGGCTAGAGCAGCTTGTAAATTTTCAGGAAAAAAAATATTGCTAGCCTGAAGCTACCAATAGAGCCAATTGTGAAGCCAAATGTGTGGATTTGGCAAACCAGCTGTTTTTCCTGCTCAAGGGATTTTCATGTTGTACTCCTGCTAAGCAAATCTAGACAGCATTATGTCAGTAGCTTGTACAATGTGATAAAACCTAAGACTTATGTGGAAATTTAAACAAAGGCTACTCAACATTTTATGTGTCTTTTTGGTGATTATTTGTTCACATATTTCTTATGCACAAGTGCCAACAACTGATAAAGACTGGGAAACAGCAATTTATTCCTCACCTCAGTGTACTTAGCTACTACAAAATTAAAGGGAGAAAAGAATGAGAAGATTAGCAGAATAAAAGGTCGTTTCTTATGTTTCTAGGAAAGTAGATCTGTGAATGCAGCAATTTCTATTTAGTTGACTAATGGCATGTGGAAAATGCCTGGCAGATTTCTGAATTAAAAAGTGCTCATTTCCAGAGTAGAAGAAACTGACTGACTGAAGCATGATACTCACCATATATTAAAATCGTTACTCTTAATTACAGAGAAAATGAATCTTGAGAGGACGAACCCCCATAAAGTGAAGAAGGAACTCTTTTTCCCATGACTACTTCCTTGAGAATAGGGCTTTCCAGTTTAGTACCCCGGTCCCGTCAGAAAACAGACTAGACCAACTGTATCTCACAGAATCATTCATTCTTCTTTGTTCATTAATTCAATACCTACTCTGTGGCAAGGACTATCATATCGCTGGAGATATAAACACCAAGTGACAACACCCTTGTCCAAAGTGCATCAAGGTATGCATAGAGAACAGAGGTTTATGTGGCATGTGATTCTGGTGTCAGAAATGCACAAATAGCATGGCACTGGCATGTTAGTGGGGAAAACTTGGCTGCATCACAACATGGTAGTCAAGGGAAAAGGAACAGGTCACATGCAAAAAGGGCTAAGCATATGGTGGCCTCAATTCATAGCACATCATTCTTGAGAACTTCACCTTGAGAGATCCAACCAACTATGGTAGGCTAGTATTATTCTGTTCACGAAGGCATAACCACTACCTGACCTATTCATCTTCTAAGAAGGCTCATCTCTCACAGATTTCACCATCTCATTACTGATATCCAAGGACCAAACTTCCAGAACATGAATCTTTGTCAAATAAACCACATCAAAATCATAGTAATAAGAGTAACTGAAAGAAAGAGATTCTGAAGCATAAGTACCATGAAACATAAAGTAAAAGATGAGAGTTTTGACTCAGATAATGCTGATATTCACATAAAAGAAGCATTAAATTAAGTAAGATGAGTCAAAAAAAATCTCAGGGAGATAGGAAGTTGTGGTACTCCAAGTACAAAAACTGTCCAATGTACTTTGCAAGTGTTGGGATGGTTTCTGTCTTCCTTTATTTGAATCGTTGGTCCGAGCTTAGCATCTGCAGTCTTTGTCTTCTGCCTGCCTGAAATTTCAGTAATAAAACATTGTCATTTTAAAGTTACCATTTCACTGTGCTAAGTGTTTTGGATACATTATTTCATTAATCTTTTAAGACACACTGCCAGTTAGAGAGTGCTATTCCTACTACTTAGGAAATGAAATAAAGGTAAAGAATGTCTAAAAGTTCAACATTTTTATACCTAGTCAGAGCAGAAGCAGGATCAGTCAGCACTCTATGACTTTCAAGTTTCTAGTAATACTCAGAAAAAATGACTCAGATAATTCTTATTCTGTTTTAAAGCCAACAACTCTTGCATATTTAGATTTTATCCAAGCCGAGTGCTTTATTTATGCCTTTAAGGGTTACTAGGACTGAGTCAAGACTGAGAATTCTGTTTTTAGTGGACATGAGAATCACTGAAGAATATGTCAAAATGCAATTTTCCAAATTCCACTACGATCTGCTAAACAATAATTTTAGGGAGCAGAACTTTTTCCAAGCTCATGAAGCTACACTTTCACCAAAATAGCCAGGTAATCTGATCTAAGTGGTTGGTGGATTATCTATTGAAACATACTGGTTTATTTCAATATAAGACTTGGAAATGCTCAGAGGGTGAGACATGCTTGATAAACCACCTGACATGTTCTAAATTGCCCAAGGATAAGTACTTTAAAATCAACTTGATAATCAAGATTTGTCATTATTAATTTGTCATTTAATTTTTTTTTTTACTGAAAACTTAATCTGAGCCAAATGCTAGCAGTAGAGATTGAAGCAAGAAGCAGTATAAAGTATCAGCTCACATGAAACTTACATTTTAGTTTTGAAAAATAAAAATGTTTGGATAGAAATAAAGTCATAATATGGCAAAGGCATAAGCACAAAGAAGTAAATAAAATTGGGTGAAATCACAGAGAAAGCTCTGTGGGGTAAGGAGCTGCTTCTGATTGAGTCATCACGAGGAGCTCTCAGAAGTGGTGGTATTTAAATTGAGATCTCTGGGCTAAGACACCAACTAAGAAAGAATTATGAGAGCAAAAGTAGCAGCTGCATGTGGGCCACTTGGTGGGAATAACTTTCACATGTGTGGGGAACTGAGAAGCAGAAGTGTGGCAGAATGTGGTCAGCATGGGTAGCAAGGACCCCAACAAAAGTTAGAGGAAAAGATGCAGAGAAATTGTTTAGCATTCAGTTGCAAGATTTGGGATCTTCTAAGTTTAATGGGGCCAGTGGAGGATTTAAAACAAGTGGCAAGACTGCATGCTATGGAAACTTGTAGAATAACAATTGCAAAGGATTTATTGCATTCAATTAAGCTGCATTTCCTCATCATCTAACAGAAGGTCATGAATGGATTATTTTCCTTTTGCCTTCCTAATAGTTTAACTTATTCCAGTATCTTTTATTGATGATATGAGATTTTGCTTTCATATGTTGCTCTAACCTTTGTTTAAATCCAATTGAAATTTTAATCACACATTTTTAGAGTTTTAGGATTTCTTTTGTGCATGCCACTCATGAATTTACCTGTCTCACATGTGATAAAACGGAATCTTGTGGCTTGTTTCTAACGCGTTTTTTGTACAGAGAAACCTGCAACCATGAATAATCTTGACTGACCAATGAACCAAAACCATGTTCTTGGCTTCTGGAACATGAACCTTTGGGGAACAAACAGTATCTGTTAGGGCTTATACACTGTGTCAACTTGAGAAGTGTAGAAGCCTAATTAGATAAGGCAGCAGCTCTACATCCTGGGGTGTACAGCACAAGCAGTTACCTGTCCACTGTGTCAATTTGAGAAGGTCAGAAGTTTAACTGAGAGACTCAGCAGGGAGCCAGGGTTCTTACTTTGTAAATATCCTCATCCTGTGCAAAGGGAGGCAAAGAGATTTGTGAACTCTACACCCATGGGGGTAGTGGTGGGGTCTCCTGTGTGCAATATAAGGAAGGAGAAGCAGCTTGCTCTTGCCCCCTTTTTGCTTTGCCTGCTGTTTGCTCTGGCTGCTGCCTTGAAGTGTTGCCCCTGTGCCATGCCACCCTACCTTAGAACCAGCTGATTAAGGACTGGAACCTCAAAAAACTGTAAGCTAAATAAACTTTTCCTTCCCTAATTTTGGGTGTCAGGTGTTTTGTTTCAGCAACAAGTGAAAAGTAATTAAGACAGTACCCAAAACATAACAATGAGAATTGTGGATGACTAACTGGATGATTTTCCTTGAAAGAAGAGCAATTATCTACATTTTGGCTAAACCTGACCCTATTTCCATGTATTGATATACAAAGAGCTGGATAGGATTTTTCTTAATCTCTTCAACTGACTTTAAGCAATGTAAATTGGTATGGCCAAGGTGCTGATGTGTAGTCTTTGAAGCAAGGCAACAGGTCAGTGTTTCCCTGCCCATGTTTCCCTGCTCCCAAAACACATGTGTGAGCTGGGCAGGAAGGAGAGCCAGGCTCCACACTGTTGGCTGGGATCGAGCCTCAAGATAAGAGGCTATGACTTCCCAAGGCATAAAGGATTACACATCAGAGTTAAAGCACCAACCACAAAACATTAGACACTACATCAAATTGTGTTACACAGATTACTCTTTTTTCATGTCTTCTCTGCATATTACAGACATGTTTTCAGGCCTCATACTTAACCCAGCTCACAACACTCATGTATTTCTCGTCATTCTCAATTGCTCATCCTCAAGCTACTCCTTTCTTCACAAATTAATAAAATCTGGGTTTGATTCCGAGTTGAGGCCTTTGTTCTGATTAACCATCACTCTATCTGGAGTTATGATCCCCTTGGCTTCTCACAACTGTTAATATGCCTTGGTGTCTTTATTCTTGCCATGGGTTGCAGTGAAAGTGGTAAGTTGGAATTAACTTGCTAGAATTCCAATTACTTTTCCATGAGATTACAAATATAAACTTCCCGTACCACAGCAAGTTCCAGGTAGGGCTCTCTATAGAGAATAATTAAAAGAAAGAGATTGTGCAGCATAATATTAGAAGTACCATTAAGTACCAAAAAGTGGGAAGTAAAAAGTATAAACTTTATACAGATAATAGTAGCATTGATGAGGGAGAGGTATGAAATAAGATGGGCCTAATCTAAAAGACAGACCAACAGGAAGTCTAGATAATTATGGTGCTGAGTATAAGAACTGTCAGGTGTTTTGCATAAGATGAGATTCTTTCTTCTCTCTTGACTCCTTTGGTCTAAGTTCACTGTCAGTATGCTTGGTCTTCTGACTACCTAAAACTTCACTAATAAAACTTTGTCATTTTAAAATTACCATTTTGGGGCCAGGGATTTAGCTCAGCAGCATAAGCACCTTCTGGCAAGCACAAGTTTATGAGTTCTATCCCCGGTACCAATAAATAAATAATAAAATTACCATTGCACTGTACTGTTTTAAATGCATTACCTCATCAATCTTTTAAAATATGCTGCCAGTTAGAAATTGCTATCCCCATTCTACAGAAGGTGAAGCAAGAGGGAAAAACGCCTAAAAGTTCAACATTTTTATGCACAGTAAGATTCAAAAGCAGGATCACCCTCTGCCCTTTGACCTCCCACCTTATAGTACTACTCTCAAAAAGTGAACAGGATCCTCCTTATACTGTCTTAAAATCGCTAACTTGCATATTTAGATTTTATCCAGTCTAACATATTTTGCTGCACACCCAATAAGAACCAAAGGCTAGCAATGGAGACTGAAGTGGGAAGCAGTGCAAAACATCTGCTCACATAGACTTACATTGTATTCATGAAAAACAAAAGAAAGTTACAAAGTTTCAAGTTGATATAAACAAAAAGAAGTAAATGCAATTTGGCAAAATGACAGAAAAAGCTAAAGAAAGTGGTACTTTTTATTGGGTCATGCGAAAAATCTTCCTGGAATTGGTGGCATTTACCTTGAGATCTTTGAGATAAGCAGATGCCAGATCAGAGAGGATCCTGTGGGCAGGTGGAGCAGCCGCCTGTGGGTCCTCCGTGGGAATCAGCTCTGCAGTGTGGAGAACTGAGAGTGGGAACTGAGCAGAACATGTTTGGCACAGATAATAACAAATCCAGTAAAGGCAAAAGAGAGAGGAAGAAATGGAGCAAAAGCATGCAGTGTTAGATTAACAGATTTGGAATACTTGTCCTGAAAGTCTCACTGCTGAATTTTATAACAAATTTAGAGAAGATATGAAGTAATCTAAAATTTGTTCAGAGTTACCTACAATTCCAATCACACATTCTTAGAGCCTCAAGATTTTTGTACTGTAGAGGTCACTCAGGAATTCACCCATTCAGTTTCACTAAGTGTCTGGGAAGTACTAACAGAATGTCTGGGCACTTCTTTCTTTTGGATCTCTAGAGAAACCTGGAGGCATAATTCATTTTGACTGACCCATGGGAATCCGGTGTTTGGAAGATTCTTTATGTTATTGATTGATGATTTTATTTTATATACCTAGAGCAATGCACTATGCCATACCAGCTGGTCAAA
Source organism: Dasyprocta punctata (assembly GCA_004363535.1). Classification (NCBI taxonomy): domain Eukaryota; kingdom Metazoa; phylum Chordata; class Mammalia; order Rodentia; family Dasyproctidae; genus Dasyprocta; species Dasyprocta punctata. The sequence goes on along the minus strand of RJWM01002103.1, from coordinate 2,544 downwards.
ACAGCCTTCTGCAAACATCAAGATTGATGATGTTCATGTGACTTCATTATTGGAGTTGTGAGTTTCAACTGTCATGGCCAGTGGCATAGCTGGTTGTACTGATGTGACTAGAATCAATTAATGTCTCAGATTCAGAGAGTCAGCTGCACCTCCCTGGGCAGAGACCTTCCATAAAATCAACCTGTGGTTTCCATTAGAGAAAATGTGTGGCTTGTTTGGCACCATATGGATAAGAATTCCAAAGTTCATGCAGGACTACTCTAGAATCCACATGATGCATGTATATTTCCCTACTGCTTTCCCTCTGTATCATTTGCTGCAACAAACCTTAGCTATGTGTCTTTTAGTTTTCTGGATGTTTCTGGCAAACTGTTGAACATGTGAATAAACAGAACTATTGACACACTGCCTACTATTTGTTTTAGCTGATAGAGAAATATAGCACATTTTATGCCTGTCGATTGAGTTTGTTTCTCCTTTGGTCAATTCACTGTCCTGGGTTTTATTCATCTAGATATTACTAGAGTTCAGATTTTTATACATAATTATTTGAAGGTGATACACAAACATACATAGATTCACTGCATGTTCATGAGTCCCTTGGCTTTGTTCATGCCCAGGTGATGACACAGGTCAGGGACTGGTTGGCAGAAAGGCCAACCATGAGATAAAGGGGTGAGCCTATGAAGCAGTTGAACTTCCAGAAAGAGAAAGGGCTGATAATTGAGTTCAACCTTGTAGTCCTGCCTATGTAATTAAATTTCAGTGATACCCTGGACGTCAGAGTTTGACAGGGCTTCTTAGTTGGTGAACATATTGATGTTCCAAAAGGGTGATTTGCTCTAATTTTACAAAAGGAGGGCACAGAAATTCTGCATTTGTGGCCCTTCCAGACCTCACCCTATGTGCCTTTTCCAGTGCTGAATCTACAATATAACAAAGTTATAGTGGTAAGTGTTGCACTTCCCACAGTTGTGTGATCCATTCTATCTAATCACCAAACTTGGAAATGTGGGCACCTTTCCATTTCATAGCCAACTGGTCAGATAGAAAGTTCCTTAGGGACTCCCTATCCTACAGTTGACACCTGAAATAAGCCTTTTTTTTCTTTCATTTTTTGGTACAGGAAATCGAACTTAATAACAGGCAGGTGCTGTGACAGTGAACTATATTCCTAGCCACAAAATGAGTAGCACAATCCATGTATTTTAACCTGTGTGGAGTCTGGTGCTAATTCGACATGGTTAATTTCAGAACTGAATTGCAATATTTTAAAATATAGGTATTAAGAGTTATGGGCCTTGCATTAGTCAGAGTTCTCCAGAGAAACAGAATCAATGAAATGTATATCTAAACATATAAGAGATGATGTATAATGAAAATTAGCTCATGTGATTATGGAGGCCTACAAGTCCCAAGATCTATTGTCAAGAAATGAAAGAATAAGGAAATCCAGTAGTATAATTTAATATAAAATCCCAAGGACTGAGAAGGGAACTAGGGAAGATAGTGACACAACTCCCAACTTAAGGGCAAAGGCCTGAGAACCAGAGTGTTGGGAACAAGGGAGTTGGCTGTAACGTGAATTCCACATTTTAAAAACTAGAGAATCAGGAGTTCTAATGTCTGAGGGCAAGGAAGATGGACAATCCAATTTAAGAAGAAAGAAACTTTTTCTTCTTCCACTTTTTGTTCACTTTGAACCTGCGGTGAGTGGAATAACTGCCACATTGGTGAGGGTGGATTTTCAGGGTTTAGTCCACTGATTAAAATACTGAGCCCTGCTGGAAAAACCCCTGTGGCTACACTCAGAAACAATATGGTACTATCTGAACATCCCTTAACCAAGTTAACAATTACAGCAACTTGAACGACACACATCTTTCCCAAAGAGTGTCTTGTAGACAATGCCGATATTTCACAAATCTTTTTTAAAATTTCTTAATATCAATGTACAGTGAGGCTAGATTGGCTTTGTTCACAGCAGAGGTTTATGGGGATCAAACCCAGAGCCTCTTGTGGACCAGGTATGTCCACTACCACTGAGCTATATGCCTTGTCCCATTACCTATCTCTTGTGATACCTCAAAGTAACTCCTGCTGTCAGATTCTAAGATGGTAAATCCTCTAGTGATGAAGACAAATTTTTTTTCTTAAAATCTGCATGAATAACATAGCCTCCTTAGAAGAACACCCAGTCAGACCAGAGGAGTTGCTATAGACATAGACACATAGACACATGAATAGACTTGTTTGCATTCCCATTTTTATTCTTACTGTAATGTGCTCAGCCCTACATCCAAGGAAACAAAGGATTTTCTGGCACTGGGATGGGGATTTTAGAAATTATTTTATAAAACCACTAGTGCTTCACCAAAAATAAAAGAATGAGTGTTAGAGACATGGGTTTCTGGCAGGAAGAAGGCGTTTGGGATTAACATACATGAATAGGAGTAGGGTGGTAAATTATGACTAATATCTAGGGAGGAATTTTAGCCATTATTTGGAATTGGTTCTCTTTGTATTACAAGACAATTATTTCAT
>RJWM01002102.1:0-136432 GCA_004363535.1 Dasyprocta punctata | reverse complement strand
CTTTACATAGAGTAGGTAAGGCGGGGTACCTGACATTGCAACTAAGATTATTTTAAAGGATGTGTAGGAGGAAATGTATCAAGAACAAGGATATAATAGAGAGTATTCTTGGCAAAGGCAATAGAATATGCGAAGATTCTAAGATGGATTAAAGTTTAGAATTGCCAGCAATTGAAAGAAGACAGTATAGTTAGAGCATAGCAATCGTAAGGTATATTTGGAGCTGTTTAATCTAGGGACAGTCTTGGAGGCAATGACAGGAAATTTGATCTGATTGCTTTGAAAAGCAATTAGAAATTTTAGATAGGAAATGACGTAACCTGATGCATACTTTTATGGACATGCTTAAGGTTATTAGAAAAATGGGTTTGAAAAGAGCAAGACTATTTTTCATGCTACTAAATATTTCAGGTGAGAGCAGATGAAGGTTTGGACTAAGGTGACACAAGTAAACCATATTTGGAAATATAACCAAGAGACTCTGTAAATAGATTGGATATGGGGGGTTTCCTGGCTTGAGAATTAGTGTTGATGGGTTATCATTCCCACTGAGACAGAGAAGTTAGAAGTGAGAAGGAAATAATTTTGACACAGGAATGGGATGCTACACTTTGTGTATGGAAGTTTCAAATGTTTGGGAATTATCCAAGCAGAGCTGTCAAATTAGAATTTGGATGTGTCTTAAGCCTGGATTTTAAGGCACAGGCCTGGGCCAGAGAAATAAATGTGAAAGTCATTAAAATACTTATGATACTTAAAGCCAAATGATTTGTGACACACCTGAAAAATGTGCATAGAGCTAAAAGATAGCTCAAAGTGAAGCCCTCAGGATCTGCCATACTGAGATATCAGACAGAAGGGAAGCAGAAGACACAGAAACAGAGTAAGTGGTCAGAGAGAGAGAGGAAAACAACAGGTGTGTGGAGTAGGCTAAAGTCCAGAGAGCAGGATGCCAGAAGATGAAGGTGATGGCAACTATGTCAAATGATACAGAGATTTTCAGTATGACAGAACAGAGGAGTAACTCTTGATTAGTCTACAGATTAGCCAGCGTTCACACTGATAAACTTGATATGATGAAAACAGCTAGATCACACAGCAGATTGAAATGGATTAAAGAGTGAATATAATATAAAGAAGTACAGGCAGCATTTGAATGTAGACAACTCTTTCAAGAAATTTGATTATTATGAGAGGGCAGATAATTGGTACAGAGGCTGGCAATAGCTCTGTGGTTAATAGGCATATGTGTGTGAGAGTGCATATTTAAGATGGAAGTTGCCAAAAACTTTTTTTGTGTTGAGGAGAATAAGTAAGCAAATGGAAAAAGATTGATTATATAACAAAAGGAGTAGTTAGATGTAAGAGTAAAATTCTTGAGGTGATAAGAAAGGATGTGAGTTTTACCTTCACTATTAGAGACTGGAGACAAGGAAAGCATGTGTTGTTATTCGGAAGATGTTGTCATCCCCATCCGATAGCTATTATCCACCGATGATTTCTAGAAAAAAGTTATCAGCGGACTACATAAATAAAATAGTGTTAATGGGAGATTTGAGGAAAGAGGAAAGAAATGAAATTTCTGTTTCAGAAAAAGTGCAGTGAGACTACTAAAAAAAACATAATATTTCCAGAGAGTATTGACAATAAATTTCAGGTGTGAGAGCATATATGTAAAGTGAGATTAGATTTTATCTCAGGAATGTGAGGGTTCTACACTTACACTCAGGACCTTTAGTGGGATATGGGAACATAGAAGGTTGGGAGAAATTATTCAAAGGTTTAGTTTTGCTAGGAAGGTAAAAATGTGGAGAGAAAGGAAAAGTTGTAGCATGTTTTGGCAAAGTAATGATAGAAATGAAGAATCATGGAATCTGAACTGAGCAGGAGCAGGTAATTATAGTGACTAAGTGAATGATGAGTCAGGGTATAGGAATCTTGATGGGCTGATAGCTTGCTGAAATGTGTAATATGTACATAAAAGATGAGAATCAAAAAGAAGGATACTTGGAGTTGGGATTTTAGATATAGGGCAATTCAAAGATAACAAAAGGCATGTGAAAGAAATGAGTGTTTTAACCACAGGAAAAGGAAAACTCTTAGAGCTGAGGAGTCCAAAGGGGCCAGGATGTTGAATAATTTTTCCTGGAATATTCCAAAGGCATGAGGAAATATGAAGAGGTAGAAGCTGAGAGAAAATCGGTTAGCCAGAAGCAGTTCTTTAATAAAATATGAGGGATGACTGAGATCTTGGTAGATAATGGTTGTAGGAAGAATTATAAGCAGTATCTTGACAGCATATGCTATGATTTGGATTCTGATTGTCCATTAAAGACACATGTTTAAGGGGTTTGGTCTCCATCGTAGCACTGTTGGTGGGGTAAGGCGGGAGGTCTTTGGGCCATTGTGGGTGTTTCTTTGAAGAAGACTGTGGGACCCTGGTCTCTCTTTTGTATCCTGGACATGAGATGAGATGTTTTAGTCTGCCACAGATTCTCACCACACCAAACATCACCTGTGCACAGATCCTCTTCAACAAGGATCACATTGTGGCCACAGTGGCAGACCTATTTGCATTCCACTGGGGAGAAGTCACCTCTTCAGAGCCTGGTGCCAATAAACATTTGAAGTAAATGATTAACTTCCCTTTAGATGATTCCAGGTTCACCAAGCAACCCTATCATCATAATTTAGGTTCCTATAGGGTTTGTCAATATAGCATGGAAGGAAGAGATTTTCAAGTGTCATTCTAGAAGAAGTATAGATTCTTCTAGCAAACCTTGTGTGTAAGCTTATCTAGATAAGTTCAGATCTACTGGACTTTATTCTAAATGTGCCAAATTTATAGTTTGTGGATGGTTTCCTTGTAAAAATTCTTGTCTTCTCTAGCAACTTTGTCTTAAATCTCTGTAAAGATTATACTACTTACCACCATTAGAGACAGGCAAAATCATTCATTCAGGCCTTCAATAGCTTATGTGCATCCTGCCTCTTATGTAAGTGGATGTCATCAATTAAGTCTCATCGATTTCTTATTTTATGCCCCCAAGTGCTTCCAACTTTTGCACTACACTGACAAATTTTTCATGTTCAATTTTTATAGATGTAAAATGAGTAAACAAATAATATGTATTAAGAAGGCAGATCTTGAATTGGCCTGGGATAAAGTAGACTTTTTGCCACTGTCAAAGCCCTTAGATGTTTCACTTGATGATTTGAAATATGTTTATCTGATGACTTCACACCTACTGGAAAAATAGAAGAGGGACACAAGGGTTGGTGGGTTATTATAACATTTAACTTCATAAAAGCCCTTGGGGGCCCAAGGGCCAATCTGTCATCTGTTCCCATTATCAAGAAGATTTTGCTTTCTAAAACCTTAAGGAAATGCTACCTTTCAGTATTTTCAACAAACGATCCAGAGAAAGAGAATATATATGTCTTCTTCCCAGGTGTGATTCTTCTAATACTCCTTTCTGTATCTTCTCTTAGTATATCATTATGAAATCATTCTTTTTATAGACTTCTTTATGTATTTTATTGTCAAAAGTCATAAAATATGATTGTGCATCCTAAATCAGTAAAGCCTTAAATCTCACAGAATAATAGTTGTGTGTGTGTGTGTGTATGTGTAAGAGAAAGGAAGAGAAAGGAAACAAATAAAAATTTTTGTTGCTGTAGAGTATTACCTTGCAAAATGAAACTTCAAAAAGTCATCAGATAACAAAAACAGGACATGTATCTTAATCCAAAAATATTTCTTGAGCCTCTAATGTGAAGAGGACGCTGCACTAAGTACAGTATTGAACTACACAGAAAACATATCAGACATTGGGAGACCACGCCCTCTTGGAAACTTACATTGTGCTGGGTAACACCTGACTCTCCACCTTACTTTCCCAAAGTGGGTGTATAGTATCCAACCTTTGTTTGAACTTTCTAATGCAGTACTGAGAGACTCAAGGGAGTTTAAAGTTTTTGGTTTTTTGGGTCAAACATCCCGTGGTGGGTTACTTTGTCTTTCTGTTGACTTAAGTGAAATGAGAAGTCACTTTCAGGTTTACAGAATAAAAGTTGTGTTCAGTGAACAGCATGGGATGATGGTTTTATTTACTGTAAGAAAGGAAGCAAATTTTACAATAGTGTGAGGCAGCAGCTACCAAACATTATTCAGTAATGACAACATTGTCTCCTCTGTTATTTGAAACTCTTTTCATTTTGTGAGGAAACAAATATTTTCTCTCTTTCTGTGACAGGCAAAGTCTTAAACACACATGGGCATTCTCTCTCCCTGTGTGTGTCTCTGTTTCTGTGTCTCTCTATTGAAGAGACACACACACGCACACACACGCGCACACACACACACACAACTATACTCCCTTCTGGTCTAAGACAGCCCTTTCAATTTTTTTTAAGAGAAAAAAAAGACACATATAAGAAAGACAAAAAGCAAAAGAGACAAAGGACTAGAGTAAATGCACAGCAGTAATATAGGTTTACAAAACAGGATGATAGAAACTTGGCAATGGTTGCAATATTGTGTATCATTATCTTCAAAATGGTTGTTTACATTAACAGATATAGACATGTAAAATTGATCTAATCATATGAGTATTAACTGTTCATTCTCAATAACTAATACATTCAGCAATATGTTCGTTTTAGTTATCTTACATATACATATAGACAGATTTATATCTTTTCCTTTTCCCTTCCCTCTTTCCCCCTTTTCCCTTCCCAATTACTTTTGCTCTTTGAGCTGTTTTTTACCCTTACATAGTATTTATTATAGATTTTGGATCATATATACTTTTTCAGTTTCTTAGGGAGATAATACGGTATTTACACATGTGGGGTTAATTTATCTCACTTATGAGTATGGTCTCAAGTCGCATCCATTTACATATAAAAGTCTCAATGCAATCTTTCTTGATAGCTGAGTAGCACTCCATTGTATAAAAATATCACATCTTTTTTATTCATTCTTTATTGATGGGCACTTAGGTTGTTTCCAAGATCTGGCTATTACAAATTGGGTTGCTATAAACATGGGTGCACAGATATCACTGCTGTATGATGTTTTCAATTCTTCTGGGAAAATGCCCAGAAGTGGGATAGCTGGGTTGAATGGGATCTCTAATTCTAGTTTCTTGAGGAATCTCCACACTGACTTCCACAGTGGTTGCACCAGTCTACACTTCCACCAACAGTAGAGAAGGGTTCCTTTTTCCCTACAGCCCCTGTAGCATTTGTTGTTGGTTGAGTTTTCAATCTTGGTCATTCTTTCTGGAGTGCGATGGAATCTCAGTGTTGTTTTAATTTGCATTTCCCAAATGACCATTAATGTTGAACATTTTTACATATATTTATTTGTCATTTCTATTTCTTTCTCTGAGAAGTGTGTATTTATCTCAGATGCCCATTTTTGGATTGGGTCTTTGAATTTTAGGGGCCTGATTTCTTTTAATTCTTTATATGTTTTAGATAGAAGTCCTTTGTCTGATGAACAATTGGCAAGATATTTTCCCAGTTCGTGGGTTTTCTTTTCACTCTGATGGAGATTTCCTTTGACATGCAAAAACTTTTTAGTAAGATGAGAACCCAGTTGTTGATTCTGGGAAGTGTTTCCCATGCAATTTGATGTTTGTTCATGAACGCTCTACCTATTCCTATGTCATCAAGATTTTTACCTACTCTATCTTCTAATAAGTTTAGTGTCTGTTTTAATATTCAGATCTTTGATCCATTTTGACTTTATTTTAGTGCATGGTGATAGACATGGATCTAGTTTTAGTTTATGGCATATAGAAAGCCAGTTTTTCTAGCACTATTTGTTAAGGAGGCTATGTTTCTTCCAATGTACATGTTTGGCCCCTTTGTCAAAGATGAGGTGGCTAAGTGTGTTTGTAGTTGTATCTTCTAATCTATTCCATTGATCTTCAGGTCTGTTTTGATTTCAGTACCATGCTGATTTTATCACAGTAGCTTTGTAGTATAGTTTCAAGTCAGGGATTGTGATACCTCCAGCCTTCCCTTTGTTGCCCAGAATTGCCTTTGCTATTCTAGGTCTTCTGCTTCCAGATGAATTTCAGGAATGCTTTCTCTAGCTCTGTGTGGTAGGCAAGTGGTATTTTCATTGGGATTGCATTAAATCTGTATAATAATTTTGGGAGAATGGCCATTTTCACGATGTGTGTTCTTCCTGTCCATGAACAGGGAGTATCTTTCCATTTTCTGAAATCTTCTTCAATTTCCTTCTTTAGAGTAATGTAATTTTCATGGTATTGATTCCTAAGTATTTCATTTTTTTGGATGTTATAGTGAAGGGTGTGGTTTCCCTTGTTTCTCTCTCAGTGACTTTGTTGTTTGTGTACAGGAATGCTATTGATTTTTGAGTGTTGACCTTGTATCCAGCAACATTACTGAATTCAGTTATTACTTCTAAAAGTCTTCTGATGGATTTTTGGGTGTCTTCTATGTAGAGTATTATATCGTCTGCAAATAATGATAATTTCAATTCTTCCTTTCCTATCCTTATTCCCTTTATTTCTTTCTCTTGTCTAATTGCTCTGGCTAATATTTCCAGAACTATATTGAATAGGAGTGGTGATAATGGACATCCTTGTCTTATTCCTGATTTTAGGTTGAAAGTTTTCAGTTTTTCTGCATTTAGAAAGATGTTGGCTGTTGGTTTATGATATATGGCTTTTATCAGGTTGAGGTAGAGAGCATCTATTCCGATTTTCTGTAGGGTTTTTATCATGAATGGGTGTTGGATTTTGTCAAAAGCTGTTTCTGCATCTATTGAGATGATCATGTGGTTTTTGTCCTTGGCCCTGTTGATATGCTGTATTACATGTATTGATTTGCCTATGTTGAACCATCCCTGCATTCCTGGGATGAATCCCACTTGATCGTGGTGTATAATCTTTCTGATAACTTTCTGTATTCTATTTGCCAGTATTTTATTGACGATTTTTGCATCTATGTTCATGAGGGAGATTGGCCTGTAATTTTCTTTTTTGGTTGGGTCTTTCTCTGGTTTTGGTTTTAGGGTAATACTTGTTTCCAGGAATGAGTTAGGGAGACTTGCCTCCCATGCAATTTCATTGAAGAGTTTGAGGAGTGTTGGCATTAAATCTTCCCTAAATTTCTTGTAGAATTCAGTGGTGAATCTACCAGTGCCCAGGCTTTTCTTTGTTGGTAGGGTCCTAATTACATTTTCAATTTTATTGGCTGACATTGGGTTATTCATCAGCTTTACATCTTCTTGATTCAGCTTTGGTAATTTATAGCTTTCTAGGAATCTGTCCATTTCTTCTGTGTTATCGAATCTATGTGAGGAAAAGTTTGCGAAGTAGATGTTGATGATCTTCTGTATTTCCACAAGGTCTGTAGTGATTTCACCCTGTTCATTTCTTATTGCATGAATCTGAGTTTTTTCTTTCCTCTTTTTCATAAGGTTGGCTAGGGGTTTATCAATTTTATTTGCTCTTTCAAAGAACCAACTCTTTGATTCATTCATTCTTTGTATTGTTTTCTTAGTTTCAATTGCATTAATTTCTGCTCTAATCTTAATAATTTCCTCCCTTCTTTGGGCTTTGGACTTGACTTGCTCTTCTTTTTCTAGAAGTTTGATGTGCAACATTAGATTGTTTATGTATGTTCTTTCCATTTTCCTGATGTGGGAGTTTAGTTCTATAAATTTCCCTCTGAGGACTGCTTTCATTGCATCCCACAGGTTCCGGTACTTTGTATTTGCATTTTCATTCAAATGTAGATATTGTTTAATTTCTTCTTTAACTTCTTCTGTGACCCATTGGTTATTTAGGAGAGTATTATTTAATTTCCATGTGTTTATGCAGTTCTTGTAGGTTTTTTTGTCATTCATTTTCTATTTTACTGTGCTATGGTCAGATAATATGCATGGAATTATTTCAGTTCCTTTGCATTTACTTAAGCATGTTTTGTGGACCAGTATATGATCTATTTTGGAGTGACCCATGTGCAGCTGAGAAGAATGTGTATTCTGATGTTGATGGGTGGAATGCTCGGTACACATCTACTAGGTCCATTTGTTCACAAGTTTGATTTAGTTCTGTTATTTCTTCGCTGATTTTTTGTTTGGTTGGTCTGTCTCTCTGTGACAGTTGGGTGTTAAGGTCCCCCGTTGTAACTGTATTATTGGTTATTTGGTTTTTCATGTCTATTAAGAATGGTCTTACATAGTTGGGTGCTCCCATATTCGGTGCATATATATTTATGATTTTAATCTTTTCCTCTTGAAGTTTTCCCCTAACAAGTATGTAGTGATCTTCTTTATCTCTTTTGATCATTTTCAGTTTGAAGTTCGTATTGTCTGCAAACATAATAGCTACCCCTGCTTTTTTCTGGGTTCCTGTTGCATGGAGTATTGTTTTGCAGCCTTTGATTTTTAGTCTGAGAATTTTCTTTTGAGTGAAATGTGTTTCTTGTACACAGCATATTGTTGGGTTTTGTTTCTTAACCCGCTCTGCTAGTCTGTTTCTTTTTATTGGTGAGTTGAGACCATTTACATTGATTGATATAACTGATATGTACTGGCTCATCCCTGTCATGATATCATTCTGTTGTTGGTTTTCTACATTTTCTGTTTAATTATTTGCCCTGCTTAGTGGTTTCCTTTTGTTTTTGTTGTTCTTAAGATTGTAGCTATCTTTGTCTCTTTCTAGAGTGTCTTTCAGTACTCTTTGTAGTGTTGGTTTGGTGTCCATAAATTTCTTCATTTGTTCTCTGTCATGAAAGTATCTTATTTCTCCACCAATTTTTAAGAATAGGTGTGCAGGGTACATCAATCTGGGTTGAAAGTTGTTTTCTTTCAGGATTTGAAATACTTCACTCCAAGCTCTTCTTGACTTAAAGGTTTGTGTTGAGAAGTCTGTCATGATTCTGATAGGCTTTCCTTCATAGGTGATCTGTTTCTTTTCTCTGACAGCTTTTAGTATTGTGTTCTTGTGCTGTATTTCTGATACCCTTATTATTATATGTCTGTGTGAAGATTTATTTTGGTTGTGGTTAATTGGGGTTCTGTAAGCCTCATTTACCTGTATTTCAGATTCTCTTCCCATGTTTGGAAAGTTTTCTGCTATTATTTCTGTGAATAGTCTTCGTAGGTCATTAGTATTGACCCCTGCTTTTCCAGTTATGCCTATGAATCTTATGTTATTTCTCTTGGCATCATCTTGCAGCTGTTGAAGTGCTGTTTCTTGGTTCTGTACTATTTTTAAGAGATCTTTTCTTTCATGGTCATAATCTGCCATGCTGTCTTCAAGATCTGAGATTCTATTTTCAGCTTCGTTCAACCAGTTTTTCAAACTTTCCAAGGAATTTTTCATTTCCTGCATTTCCCTTTTCATCTGTTTCATGCATTCTGTTTGTGTCTTATATTGTTCATTCAAAGTTTCCATCATTTTCTTAAGTTCTTCTATTTTTTATCTTGCTGTTCTTTAGATACATACAACATTTCTTTAATAATGATTGTCATTTCATTTTTTAGCTGAGAGATTATTTCTGATTTGAGTTTCTCTATAGCTTCATGGAGTTGTTTGTTTACTGTATTTGCTCTCATTTCAGAAAGCTCAGTTGTGTGACTCCCACTGTCTTCCATTTCAGTGTCTCTTGGGTTTATTCTCTGTGGGCTGGGGGATTGAGACTACCTCTTGGTCTTTTGTATAGTCATTTTCTTCTGGGACCTGTGTGGCTCTGTGTCCTGTGAAGCTGACTGGGTGTCCCCCTGGTGGGTTGCGCTAAGTCATGAGACCAGATAGAGCTGGATCCTCTACACAGCTAGTCAGGATACACTCCTGGAGTGTGCTGCTGAAGCCTCCACCTTACTGGATGGGGGCCAAGACCTCCCAGACCCAGGCAGCTAGGCAGAGCATACACCAGAGTGTGGCATCACCCAGACTCTGAGTCTGGCTGCAAGGTGTTTAGAGCCTCTGTAGTGCCAGGCAAGCCTGGGCAAGTCCCAGCCTACAGTGCCAGGGCCTTGCTCCTGGCTGGGTGGTCTGCAACCTCTAGGACCCGCCATGTCAGCCACTCCACTGAATAATGGAGTTTGTGCCCTGTGCTCTGATGGGCAGAGTCCAAGCTCTCCAAGGCCCTGCAGCTATGCTGACCAGTCCCTGATGAGCAGCTCTGGGGACCTGGGCTGGGCTGGGCTCAGTACCTCTGTGTCCTGTGAGGCTGGCTGTTCATTCCCTGGTGGATTGCACTGAGTTGCAGGACCGGGTAGAGCTGGATCCTGTGTGCAGCTAGTGAGGGTGCACTCCCAGAGTGTGCTGGTGGATCCTCCGTCTTACTGGGTGGGGGCCAAGACCTCCCAGACCCAGGGAGCTAGGAGGAGCATACCTGGAGTGTGGCAGCACCTGGACCCTGAGTCTGGCTGCAAGTTCAGAGCCTCTGGAGTCTAGGAGCCCATTCAGTAATTCACCTCAAAGCTGCTATCTGAAAACAAAACCCAATTTTTCCCCTTTTCAATCACCTTACATTTTTCTTTGAAGTAAAATCAGAAATTTCACTGGAGTCATTTTCCTGGTTGCTGAAAATACTGTCACTGTATTTTAACACCAGGATTCGCAAGCTGCCAGGTTTGCTGCTGAGGTAACATGGAGCCTGTCTTCTTTTTCTTCTTTGCTCACATGAAGAAAGGAACACATTAGGCAATAAGTGAGCACATTACATCCACACTTGTCTCATTGGCATCATTTATAGATTCTGCATCAACACGCAAGATCTTCAATGATAATGAAGAGAGTAATTAGTCTATAATTAGAAGTTAATCACAAATCTATAAGAGAAATTTCAGAATATTGACAAAGGCTTTTCTTGAAGTGACATCTATGAATAGTTAATTAATTGCTGATCTCAAATTGGGTCACTGGAAATGTGTTCTTCTTACATCTAGTAATTTCTCATCTAGAAACAGTTCTAAAAATTTCAATTACACACATAGGTACCTCCTTTGCAGCTGAGCTATACTGCAGTGGAAGAAAAGACAAACAGGGCACAGTGACTATGCTCTCTAACAAATGACCATGATGTACTGATACAGCACAGGGCCCTACACCTGCAGTCTACTTTATGAGTGGCAGGAAATTCTTCTCTTTTCTCAAAAGGTATCAACACAAATCCTTAGGAAATCCAGTGAACCAGAACCACAAAAATTTGACTGCATAAATGTAAATTGTGATATGTAACATGTAAGACTACTAGTGAGAAACAAACCAGGAACTGAACTAGATCCTTTTTTCTTTTTATTAAATATGCTCATGGAAATAAACAATATTATATCAGCATCATCATCATCACCACCATAGCTGATGCATGAGCATCCAATGGATTCTTTATAGAATAGAATTTAAAGATTGCTATGGAATTATAATGGTGTTATATTCACTAACAACAAATGCATTAGTTATGGTTAATATTATCGCCATTACTGGCTAAACAGTGTTGCTCACACCTCCAGTAATCTGCTGCTAAACAGATTTCAGAGGGACTTTCTATCAAGAAGGAATAAAAGGTGAAATTCTTCCTAAGACCCAAGTAGAAAGACAATGGTGTCAGGGACTGTGAAATTAACTTGAAGCAGTGTTATGTTTCTGCTCAAATAATAGTGCTGTGGACAAGTATGTAAGATGATTTTATTCAGTAGCCTGAACCTTTGATAAAGAAGGGTCATCCACATAGTTAGGCTGTGGATGTCAGCCCCTGATTCTGACAGATTCACTTGTTTGTAGGATGTCAGCCCCTCCTGCTACAAATGGAAAACCATTTGAACACTACAGTCATGGTTCTTACGCCCTTAAAAAACAGTCCAGAAGTAGCCTATGTCCTAGCTCTAGGTTATTACTCCAGAACTGAACCACTGTGTGAGTGCTAACATTTGGCACCCATGTCCCTAAATCTATAGTCCTTTGATGTCAGGAATAGAAAGACAATTTGGTTTTCTGACTCCTACATAACCTGAGAACCTGAAGTTTTGGACCATGTATGATACTGTTATCCGCCCGTCTTAAATATGAGGAAACTGAGACTTGCAAATGTTTTGTAAACTATTGTTATGGCTTGTGTCTAGATGTCCCTCCAAAGCCTCATGCAATCATGGTGGGGGTTGACTTTTCAGAAGTGTCTGGATCTAGAGTCTGTGATGAGAGGATTGAAAGTGTGTGGTTCCTAAATCAGTTCACTGATTAGTTTGGCATAGTTCTGGCCAGGATGAAGGGTGTGAGTGCTGTATCTGTGCTAGGGTGGGTAACTTTCATAAAATATAAAGGACAAAAAGAAGGCTAATGTGCTCTTGCCTGCCTCCTCTGTGATGCCCAAACCTCTATAAATTGTGAACCAAATAAATTGTTCCTCCTTTAACTTTGGGTGTTTTGAGTATTTTGTCTCAGCAATGAGAAAAGTGACTAGGGCAACCATAATATCAGTCAAATGACAAAGTTGGAAGTCAAATTCAGTCTGACTTTAATATCCTTATGGTAACCTCTACTACCTTATGTTTTCTCCTGTATTCCTGAAGTGAAACAAGGCTGCTTTAACTCTTTTTCTCCAGCTATTGTGGGTAACTATAAGGTGACAGCAGAATCTGTCCTTATTTTGGAAGTAGTATTCTTAAATGTGGAATTCCAGACCTACAGACTCATCTCTGCCTGTTCAGTCAGCAAGAAAACTCTCTCAGGAGTGGCGACAAGGAATAACCTTTTGATATTATAGATAAGATTCATTGCTCACCTAAAGATTCCAAAGGTGTTGGAAATACCATTTGGTTCTAGATATGGTAATGCTGAGAATCCTTGAGGCTTCTGGACAGCAAAAAAAGAATATCAACATACTAACTCATTAATAAAATCTGGGATGTCCATCCTTCCTGTCATAAGGCCTGTACACAAATATACACAGTCAGCATCTTCTGTAAGCTATGATTCACCAAGTGCAAGTTCAACACTTCCAGGTGGAGTCTGCTAAATGAAATATAAATGGCCAACATGCTGTCCTGGGCTAAACCGCAACTTTAAGAAAAATAATAGTATTGCTCTCTACCAGATGAAAGAAGCATATGTGGTAGCTGAAAGTGATAGTTTTCAAGGAAACCAGAGGAAGTGAAGATGGAAAGGAGCAGTAAGTCTTTGTGTCTCTAATCCTATCCAGAGAACATTCTTTCTTGGTTACGTAAGTGTCCTATTAAATTTTACCTGTATACAATAGAAAAGCATGTAACCACCCTTCAAATTTTGAAGATTTAAAAATCACCCAGCTCTATCACTCTGGCTCTAAACCAAGCATGCAAAGACCTCACTAGATTTGGTTATTTATATAGAAGAGAATACATCAAGCAGTTATTTCAGACTTCTTGAGAGGTTTTCCTCAGTTGTTGGATTCATAATTCTCATTGTGATTCTATCAGTCATTTAATTAGCATGAGTTAATTTCAAGAGCCTTACAAGTGTGACTGATAAAACTTAGCTCCTGTATACTAAGGGAATGATTCCATCAAAAGAACACTGGTCTATTTTTTTAACATATTTCCTCCAAGCTTAACCTATCTTGCTAGACACAATCTATCCCATTGTAGTTCTAAACTCAATTGTACATATCAGAGCCATACACAGACACATGCATAGATACGGATATAGATGGATAGAGGTGATGTGTTCAAAATAGTGACCTGAGGAAAAAGTCACCCTTTATTTAGAGTCTGAAGGAATCTCTGATGCAGTCAGTTTAAAAGCAAATAACTGTCTTCTTGATCATATTATCCAAGGCAATAATAAGCAAAGAACACATTTTATAAGGCAGATACACTTTTGGGATATTTTTGCTTGTATATAATTACAAATGAGAGATATTTTATTAGAAGAGACCTTTAAAAAATCTGTCTGAGCTCTAGCTTAGAAGTAGAAGTAAGATTCAAGTCATGTTGAGCTGTAATAATTTTGAAGAAAAATACTTAATACAATTTTATCAGGAGGAAACCAAAATCTTTAGTGATGAGTGACTCTTATTTCGGGACAATTGGCCAGTGGCAAATTTGGTATTAAACTCCAATTTTCTAGTCACCTTGTTAAATATCCTTTTCATTACTACTACCATACTATTGCTACCATACTCTTAAACTTTATTGATAAGCCTAGGGTGTAAGTGGACTTGCTCCAAGCCCTATCCACCATTTTATTACCCTCAGTAATGTAAAATGCAACTCAGTTGCAGTACACATACATCAAAGAAGAATGATTAATAAAGACAGTTGAGAAAAAGAAAATGAACATTTAAATTTTTCCCTTTATTTCAGTCTTTCTTTTTTGCAGTTCATTTCTTTGCCACTTTTTCCTTTGATAATCTCACTTCCTAAATCTATCTTTTAGACATATTGTGTCTGTCATCTGTTTTTATGAGTTTCTCAAATGTTTATTACCCTATAATCCAGAATTATTTTTTCCCAGATTATTTTGTTGATGTCTAAGTACTTGGGCTATTTTAATAAGTAGGTAACTTTGTTTGGATTTATATCAGCAGTATCTCCTTCCCAATTAAACTAAGCCACCCAAAGGCCTCTTAAACCATAGATCAAACTTATTGATGGCTTCAATTCTGGAGAGTCAATCTTCTTTTACTGCATACAGAGCTTTGCCTCAGTAACAAGGTATCAAAAGGAGAGCACGAAATGCTCATTATGGTGGATATTCCTTTGATAAGTTATTATTATTCACTGAGAAAACTGTAAAGTTTTCTTGAAATTATGCCATCATTAATCTGCCCTAGATAAGAAAGTGATTTAGACAGAAATGACCAATACATGGAGGGCACAGAAAGTTACCCCACAAGATATTGACAAAAACAGTGTCTTGAGTGCTCAAAGATAAAATCAGCACTTAATGAATAAGGACAAAGCTATAGGAAATTACTTTGAAGAAGTGGAGTGATGGCAAAATTATTATTGATTGTATTAACCCATATGAAGAATGAATGAATCAAAGCAAAGGGGGTGTTTAACCACAAATATTTAGGGAATGGAGGTCCCATGACATCCATGGCTAGGATGAAGAGGAGGGTAGATTTCTTCTGTGAGAAGGTGCTAAACATGATAATGTCTTGAACCATTCAAAAAGTCCCAAATGGCATAGAATTCTATTGATTTCATCTCTAAAGTGAAAATTAAAAGTATGAACTTCATAAAGTTGAACTATAAGACTATAATAAAAGAGCCTATGTTAATGTAAGACCTTCACAATGTGAGTCTATACTAAAATTAGAATAAAACCACATGATCTAAATAATAAGAAAATATGCATTGCTTTACTCTGTCAGACTTTTTCCATAAGTTGGTTGCATATCTTATGTTGTCATTTTTACTATTATCTTGTATACCTGTATTAGTATGACTCACTATTTATCTTGAAAACCACTCAATTTTTTAGTAAAATATATTTAGACAGAAACAAAATAATATCAACACTATAGATGTAATCTGTGTTATTTTTATAAATGATATTTAGAATTAAATATCAAAATATTTACCTTTGCTCACCTGGGCACCATCTCTACTGGAGTGAAATGATTCTAGAACCCTCCTTGCTATGTGGGACATAGCTCTGGAAACAGATCAAAATCCTCTGGAAGCCTATTCCAGAGATATTGAATCAGAATGTACACTTTAACAAAATTTTAAGGTAATTCACCAGAATTGCACCAATAATACCCTTTCCTATCTCTCTCCAAATTAAACTCTTCAAATGTAACCACCATTTCTTCCTTCCTTGATAATGTTATATATTCTTCTTTCAGTCTTTATGATTTTTACCAACAGAAATATTGTATTTGTAATTTGAATAAAGGGTTATTTAGATTCTAACCTGAGTTAATTACCTATGCCACATAGATTTTCGTCTCCTACAATTGTCTTGCATACCACAAATAATGTACACATTACATTTGGAAGTGTCTTTCTTCTGTGTCCTGTTTATCATACTTCCTGTCATTTATAGATCCTTGGGATCAGCCACAAATACTTAAGACCAGGAGTATGAAGTCTGTTATGGCTTATGTCTAGATGTCCCTCCAAAGCCTTATGCAGTCAAAGGTGGGTCTTTTTCAGAGTGGACAGATCTAGACAGTGCATGATGCTGGGACTGATCCATCGTGCAAAACTAGCCTCAGGGTCACTAGGATTAAGGGTGTGAGTGCTATGTGTCCTAAATAGTCCTGATAAAGATAAGACATCAGGGATAGGTAAATGTGATCTTCCCTTGTTGCTTTGTTACATTTTGTCCACCATGAACTCTTTTTCCTCTGTGAGGCCTGTCTACCATACCACCCTGCCTTGGAGCCAGCCAATTATGGACTGAAACCTCTGCAGACTGTAAGCTAAATAATTTTTCTTCCTCTAATTTTGGGTGTTAGGTATTTTGTCTCAGCAACAAGAGTAACTAAGACAAAGTCTGTAAGTTTAAGGAACATTTACCGTATACCCATTGGCAGGGCTACTCCTCTGCCAGAGAGTTTCTCAAGATTTTACTAATTAATAACCACTTTATATTTATTCCTTTATCATTGTTCTTTACTCTGCAAAGAACCTCAAACTGCTAATTTGGTAGAAAATAATGCACAATCATGCTACATGCATGACCAGGGTACATAAATCCCTATAACTTTATAAAAATGACCAGATTTACACAGTAGTATCTGGAATCCCCATTAATATTTACCTAAATATACTCAAGGTTTGTAACCAAATCACACCATTAGCACACAATACTAAGGTTTCACCATGGACCATAATAAATGAACCAAGAAAATTCTGTTTGTCAAAACCAGCACTAGAAAGATTGACAGCTAACATCTCTTGATGCCACCCTCACCTCAAATTTGCTTTTCTTATAAACACCAAATGGAACTGGTTCTGAGATTTGCTTATGGAAAATAATAAATAATTCATCAGCTCAGAGTCTCATATACAAGTATTAACCTTCTCAAATTTTCAGTTTCTAGGCAGGCATAAGGTGCTTTGAGGGTTTAATTCACCAAGGAGAAGTCAGAGCATCTGAAAAACTCTTGCTAGTTCATCTCAGTTTAGGCCATTTAAAGCACTAGGACATCATTGATTCCTGCGTCCTAACCCAGCTTCCTCTTGAATGATGAATTCTGGAAGCTGAACAATCTTAGAAAACCACTTGGGCTGCACTTGTGATAGAAAGACATTGAAGAGTATAAATTGGGGTAGAAAAAGACTTTTGTTTTTGTTGTTGTTTTTTGAACAAGATCCCATTGTGTAGTTCAGGCTGGCCTTGAATTCACTATGTAACCTAGGCTGGCCTTGAACTCAAAGCCATCCTTCTGCCTCTGCCTCCCAAACACTGGCATAACAGGCATGAGACACCTTGCCAGCAGAGAAAAAGACTTTGATGTCAAGAATCAGGGAATCAGAGGACTTGAGAACTGGGAAGAACTCTAGAGATCAGAGAATCTGACCTTTTAGAACCCTGATTGAGATCCAGAGAGAGGAATTTTATTGACCAAGGTCACAGAACTGGTAATTAAGCAGCAATGGTGGCATTAAAATCAGGCCCAATGACTCCTCTTTCACTACAGTGTATTTTTCATCACAAAAGTGCTTTAGATTGCTTGCTATTAAACAAAGCAAGAGTGACAGAGAAACAAAATAAAGAGGATTTAACTGTCCCTGAAAAAAAATTTTTAGAGCTTGTTCTCACATTGATAGATAATGTATTCCTCTAGCAGTAATTGCAGCTGCTCTTTTTCTTTCTGAGGTGCACGTGGTTCAGCTGAAGGTTTTGGGAGTTTTCCATAACTGTGGAACTGTTCCTAAGCATTATTCTGCATTCCCTTTCATCTGTCAAAGAGGTCCACCACATGTTTTCTGTTTTGAGACTTACTGAACTCTTTATTGACACTTGACTTTGCTTGTCACCTATCCTTTACCATGTCTGACCACACAATTCTAGTGTTTCTTGGGCCCTGTTGACTAGTCAGTGGGTTTTACATTTCCCTTGCCATGGCATCCCTGTCCCAGTCCCTGGCAGGGTGTGACTGAGGTTTCATACTAGAGGACAGGAAATATATGAGAAAATAAAACTCTCA
This sequence comes from Dasyprocta punctata, assembly GCA_004363535.1. Taxonomy (NCBI): domain Eukaryota; kingdom Metazoa; phylum Chordata; class Mammalia; order Rodentia; family Dasyproctidae; genus Dasyprocta; species Dasyprocta punctata. Next base: position 118,291 of record RJWM01002102.1, on the reverse strand, counting down.
GGATCTGACATCAAAATTAGAATTTTCTGTAGGTGTTTTGTCTTGTATAGGAATAGTTTACGCTTTCTATTCATTTTTTAAAAACATGACCAAATAGTGAAGTCTTTGTAAGGCTTAGCTGTATAGATATTAAATATTAAAACTTATTGGATACTCATTATCTTAAATTCAGTTCTATATAAGAAACTAAAACTATGTGGTGGATCAATTAATGCTCAGTTTATGTGGGGACGCACAGCTGAATTGACTCAGCATGGTTCTGGGTGTGGGAGATCCACCTAAAGATTGCTACCAAAGAATGGGAGGGGAAGACTGAACACTGCTGATTTCCCAGGAGCAGCTTTGTTGTGGCTGGTCTTCCTTACACAAACTCAGTTCTTCTAGTTGGAGGAGGAGCTCAGGTGCTTGCTGTTAAGGCTGTTGTTCTCTTCTGATTTGCTCACAAGGTATTGTTTGGGGTTACTGTTAAAGACATGGCTGTTAGGGGCAGATACTCTTGGGTTTGAATCCTGAATGTAATGCTTACTAGTTGTGCAGGTGACCTTGGGCAACTTTTCAAAGTTTTAGTTGCCCTGTCTTTAAAATGGAGGCAATGGGTTTTACAGTGGGTATTATAAATGCCAGTGTATCAGTTGGCTTTTTGGAACCTTAGTATGTAGATTGAAAATTATTTATTAGCTTACAACACATGATTGAAAAATACAATGAATGTTTAAATAAAAAATTTCATTACAGTAAAAGGTGCATTACCATTAATCCCCCTCAACATACTCTTCTTCACTTCGAACACACTTATCCCATTATTCTTCACACTTTCTGGAGCAGTTCTGGAAGTCTTCTTTCATAAGTGTCTTCACAAGTTGTGATTCTAAAAAGTTATAGTGATGACTACAACTGAGTGTTATGGGAAGGAAAGGTAGGCTCATAAAAACAATACAGTATGTATTCACTATATTCATGGAGCCTGGCACATATGACTACTGGTTCTTCCTCAAAGTCAAAACGACCATGAAAGGTAAATATTTTTCAATCAGTTCAGAAAATCAAGACAGCAAAACAGCACAACTAAACATGCTCACAAAAGAGGACTTCCAAAACTGCTCAGAAAGTGGCAAGAATTCTGTGATAAGTGTGTTGAAAGTGAGGGGTATTTTGAGGGAAGATTATTGGAAATGTGTAATGTACTGCAGTCATTTTTAAAATTTAAACATACACTTCTATTTTTATCACACCTATATAGTTCTAAGAGCCAACAACTTGACTTGGTCTCAGGTCAGTTGTTTTCCTTCTGGCTTCATCTGAACTAATCCATGTGGTTAAACACAGTTGGACGGTTGACTGGATATTAGCTGGTCTACAATTCCTGCATATGTGATGATCTATGTTATTTGGCATGGGTTGTTGGTTATAGTTATAGAGATGAATGCATAACATGTATCCAGTGGATTAGTTTGGTTTTACTCACATAGTGTAAATCTTGATATTATAAAGACGAAGATAGGGAAAATCCCAAAGTGCTCTATGATCTCTTGTTTGTGTCATGTTACTATCCTGGCCAACACTAGATGCAATGTTTCATTGGTCAAGATAAGAGTTAGTGTGAGAGTTGACTACTCAATGGGATGGATACAGGAAGACAACAACAAATTGGGACAGCAATCTATTATGTCAATCATAGATGTGTTATGCAGATTAAGTAATAAGCATTCAATGGGCAGTATGTTTATTAAATTTACTAATGTGAAGTAAATACTAAATAAATGAGAATAATGAAGAGTAGGATTCATGGACCACTGCCATTGTGATTCATGTAATTTTTATTTGTAGTCAAGGATAGTATGATCAGGAGTACAGATCTGGAATCTGGTCTAATGTGACTTAAGCTTGGTGGTTGATTTGGGGATTAGATTTCAATATATAAATTCTGGAGGGGAAATAAACATTCGAATCATAACACTGCCACCCCACTGTAATTAGTCTACTACCACACCAGTCCTCACACCACATCCTATGCTTTCATACTGTCTGTCAGTATCCTTCCCTTGTCCAACTAAACATAATTGTTCTTTTTTCCTACCATCATCACCACCATATACAGGGCAAAAATATAGACTTTATCGGGTGTGTCAGATTTTCTGGGTACTCTTTTCATCTGAATTTGTGAAGATATTTGTTAGAATGCTTACAGATACCTGTAACTAATCAATTAGCACAGTTTAAACATTTAGGGATTATTGTCTAATACAAAAACTTCCCTTCTGAGAGTATTCCTGTGTTCACTGATTGATTGATGATTGATTCAGAGGTTTGGTAAATGATATCGGGACTCAGAAATGGCTTGTCTGAGATTCCCTGGCTTTCCCTGAGTGTGACTGAGGATGGCAATTGCATTTCCAGACACTTTGTTCTCACATGGCAACATCTAAAGGTAAGCGAGAAGAGGCATTTTCTATTTCCCACTGTTGGCCACCAACTTCCTTTTGTTTATTTGTCAGAGAAGTAAGTTTCTTTCAGGACCTCCTTCTTCATTTCTCATTGATCAGCATGTGACTACAGGAGGCAAAAAGAGAATAAGGTTATTATGGTTGTATTAGAATAATAGTTGTTTATCTCCTAGAATTAGAAAGGTATACATAGTCTTTTGGTGGACTGCTGTGGAATACATTGTTAAAGAATAATTGTTCTGCAAAAATCTAATCGTGATGCAAAATAAACACTTTTCAAAGATTTTATTTGACCATTACTTAGTGGAGGAAAGTAAAAAAAGAAGATACAAGCAGTCCCAAAGGGCATCAAAAATAAAAGAAATATATAAAATCATGATTACAGGAATGAATTTAATTACTGCAAAACTTGCTTCATCCACTATGGGGGAAGAGAGTTGTTATTATTATTTTTATTTTAAAGAGAAAAAACACAGAAAAAAATAAAAAACAAAGGAGACAACCAAGCAACAACTACAAGAACAACAAAAGACCCAAAACAATAACAACATAGACTTTCAAAACAAGATGATAAGAATTTAGCAATGGTTGTTACACTGCATATTGTTATCTTCAAAAGTATTACTTAGATTACCAGATATAGACATGCAAAAGTTACCAAATCATATGAGTATTAACTGTTACTTTCCAAGAACTAGTAGAATTAGTAGTATAGTCATCTTAGCTATCTTGTATCTTTTAGTCATCTTAGTTATATTTATATCTTTGCCTTTTCCTTTCTTTCTTTTTCCCTTTCCCTTATCCCAGTTATTTTTCCCCTTTGAGCAGTTTCTTACCCTTTCACAATATCTATTGTAGATTTTGAATCTTATTTACTCATTCAGTTTCTTACACTAGGGGAACAATATGGTTTTTGCCCATGTGAGTTTGATTTTTTTCACTTATGAGTATGGTCTCAAGTTACATTCATTTACTCATAAAAGCCTTGATGTGATCCTTCTTTGTAGCTCTGTAGTACGCCATTGTATAAAAATACCACATCTTTTATATCCATTCCTTGGATATAAAATGGGTATATAGGTTGTTTCCAAGATTTGGTTATAACAAACTATGTTGCTATAAACTTGGGCATACATATATCACTGTGGTGTGATGTTTTCAATTGTTCTGGGAAAATGCCCAGAAGTAGGGTAGCTGGGTCAAATGGGATCTCTAATCCTAGCTTTCTGAGGAATCTCCACACTGATTTCCACAGTGGTTGCGCCAGTCTACACTCCCACTAACAGTGGAGAAGTGTTCCTTTTTCCCACCAGGATTTGTTATTGGTTGATTTCTTGATCTTGGTCATTCTTTCTGGAATGAGATGGAATACCAGTGTTGTTCTAGTTTGCATTTTTCTAATGATCAATGATGCTGGACATTTTTTTCATATATTTATTTGCCATTTGTATTTCTTCATTTGAGAAGTGTGTATTCATCTCAAATGCCCTTTTTTGGGCTGCGTCTTTGAATTTTGGGGGCCTGATTTTTTAAAATTCTTTATATGCTCTAGATAGAAGTCTTTTGTCTGAGGGGCAGTTGGCTAAGATTTTCATCAAACAGAATTTATTTGCAAATTTGTAAATAAGAACTATTTATCATAAATTTTCTATAAATTGACTTCTATTTCTATAGGGTTTTAAAGTAACTCAAAGACAGTGAAAAGGTCAAATAACAAAGTCGGGTATTATATAAGAGTAAGCTCTAAATACAATTTTAAAGTGAAGACATCACATAATCTTTTGGTCCACTTAAAATTCTTTCAATTCTTCTTCATAACATGAAGAAGACTATATTTTCTTAGCAAGGAATAAAGGGGAAATGACTGTTGTATAGGCAGCCCCCAGTGTCTGCCACAATCATATTGTTGGGAATTAGGAGAGAAATAAACGTCCTAATTTGCAAGGAGATTTTCACACCTCTTTATAGAGATCACTTTGGAGATAAGTGGTAAATCCAGCAGTACTCCTTAAGGCAAAGAAAGCCTGGTGATTTGTCTGAGTTTAAGCTTGGGGCTGGAACAACAATTTAGTCAGACATACTTTTACCACAGAGGAACAGACTGAGCGATTCTGTTTTGTAAGTTGAAGAATTTAATATTTCGAATGTGCATGACCAATCTCACTCTCACCCCCTTCCTTGGCTCTTTCTACATTTAGTATAAATTGAATTACCAGGGAATTATACCAAGGATCACAAACTATTCATTGCAGTCTGTTGACAGGCAATTTTTCTGTAGTACCCTGCTGGGGGATTTGATAGCAAAAGGGGGTGGTGTGAAAATGTGATATCTGGTATTCTTATAGCTTTTGTCCCCAGTCTGGTGTTTATGGACTGCTTTATTCCTCTGTTTTGTACAGTTTAGGATACTATAGTTTTGTACCATAATTAGTTTCAAAATTAATAAATGGAACTATTTTCTTTAAAGGCCCATACCACATTGTGTCCTTGCCAGCACTGCTTGTAGCTTGACAAGCCTGTCACATGAAAAGAATCTAGTCTGATTTTTACTAAATGCTACATTTCACAAGCATCTGATTTTGTCTGTGAGTAAAATGTTCTTTGAGAAAGAATTGCTACTGTATCAGAGCAACGAAAATTCTTGTGCCCTGTTGCACTGTAACTACATGTATGTCCATTCACCATTTCTAAGGATAAGTTCAGACAGGGTTACTTTTGAACACACTGCTTTAATCTGTGAACTCTCAAATGCTTGAGCACCTGTCATGATCCCACAAGGACCAGGGTCCCAACACCAGAGTTTATGGCTGTATAGGATTGACATTTCTGACAAATTCCAACCTGAGACTGATGCTGGAGGTTTGGGGGCTCCATAATTTAAGAACCACCAATCTGGGTCATGTTCCATTAAGTTTGAAAAGATTCTCTCTGTCAAGGAGGCATTCACACATCTATCTATAAGAGTAAAAGGAAATTATTTTATTATTACTAGGAAATGTTTTCTTCCCTGACATAGAACCCTATTTGTTTTTCTATTATCTGCAACCAATGAAAAATATTGATACGAATAGTTCGAAGTGGTAGATCATTAAAAATCGCTCTATTGATATCACTCTGTAGTTTCCAGCTGACTATTGATACATGGTATACAGACAAGAAAGACTGTCAACTGAAGACCTGCAGACTTAAAAACCTGAGCACTAGTTTTAGCATGAGTGTTCTGCGTTGCTTTGGCCTGCATCTGTCTCTGTAACTTCAGTCTATAGACAGAGATTGTCAGCTGGGTTGATTGCTACGGTCCCTTAGAACCCCAGTCTTCTATGAGTCTGAATCTAGTTGGAGGTTCAAGTAGTGTCTAGGTCCATCTGCTACTATGGATATCTAGAGCGAAGAAACCCAGCAGGATGAGGGACAGTAGATGTCCAGAGCCCAGAGCTATGGTTTTGCTAAGCCTACTGTCACAGAGTAAAAACAGTGACAAGTTTCAAGGGACTTACGACTGTGTAACCTGGATAGGATTAATCTGACTAGCAGGGTATTAACCCTGTCTCTTGATAGTGCCACCATGGAGTTGCTAATGATCTCCAGGCATCATACACTGTTTCACATGTGTTCACACCTGTGCATTATTTTAGCACCAAAGATCCTCAACTGAGAGAAAAGTATTTCCACCTTCTGGATGAAAACTCTGGGACTTTCCTACTGGGCAGCTAAAAAGCCTGCCTCTGTTGAACTGCAGGCACCTCAGAGGGTCACAGAAGAAAGATGGCATAGTTTTGAATTCACCTCAGGGTCTGAAGTCCCATGCAAAGGGAGTAAAATGGCAGAGACCCATTGAAGTGGAGTCTGCTGTTTCCTCTGCTGCTTGGTTGCACATGCATTTCCTTTGGGAAACTATGGGCTTACACTGTTTCCATCTTTGTCTATAATCACAGTTTGTCTTCACTTTATCTGCAAAATAACATACTCATAGATTTGTAAAAAATCCCTGATCCTCTTTTCCCCCTTCCTTCCTTCTAGATCATTTTAGTCAGAATCTGCAACTGAAAAAGTGTTTTAGAAAAGGACCTTTAGAAAAATTTGCAGAATGGAAAAATACAAGAGCTGGCAGAGTGCTGTTTTGTGTCAAAGCAAATAGGCTTACACTTTTGGTTTGTCTTTCTCGAAAATTTTTCCAGAGTCGATAAAGTGATCAATAAATAAGTAAATAAATGATTTTTAATATGAAAACAAAAACTATGTCGGAGCCTCAGAAATTCCATTGTCTTGGCATAGACTTGCCCTGACCCTGCTGGAGCACTCTGGCCTGGCCAGGAAGCAGCCCCCGTAGATGGGGAAGAAGCTTGCCAAATGTGCTTGCAGGGCCCAGCTGCCCACAATTTTGTCCATTGGTCTGCTTATTTCTAATGCAGATTTCTAATAAACAACCTAATGATGCATCTCAAGTACTAGGAAAGGAAAAAAACCCAGGAAATTAATAGAGGGAAAGGAATAATAAAGATTAAAGCAGAAATTGATAAAATGGATATTAAATATATAACAAACCCATAGCCAAAGTCATGCTGAAGGCAGAAGAATTGAAAGCGTTGCCCCTAAAATCTGGAACAAGACAAGGATAGTCCCTCAAACTACTGTTACTCAACATAAAGCTATAAATTTTAGTCAGAGCAGTTAGACAAGAGAAAGATACAAAAACTACAAATAGAAAGGTATGAAGTCAAACTGCCCTTGTTTGTGGATGATATGATTACAAATACAGAAATATCAAATTACTATTAGAATGGATAAATTCAGTAAAAATTGTAGGATACAAAATCAACATTCACAAACAAGCTGCATTTTTATACAGACAGGTGATGTCTAATTTTGACTGGCTTGAGAGTTGCCTAGAAGCTAGTAAAGTACACTGATGAGGGTGCCTGCATGGGCCATGAGTGCATTAGCTTGGGGACCAGATCTGGTCTTTGACCTTTCTTCGGTTTCTGTTTCCTAGCAGCTGTGTGGTGACCAACTTTCCTCTGGCATGGTTTTTCCAGGAGCCAACTGACAGTGGATTGAAACCAACTCAAAATAAACTTTTATCCTTTAAGTTATGCATGTGGGATATTTTGTCCCAGTGACAAATATCTCACCAATACAACCAATAATGAACTTGCTGAGAAACAGGAAAGTAATTGTACTCACAATAGTTGCCAAAAAATTGCCTATGAATAAATTTAACCAAAGAAGTGAAAGATCTCTACAGCAATGAAAGAAATTGAAGAAGATACATCAATAAAGGAAAAGATCTTCCATATTCATGGATTGCAATACTTGATATAGTTACCATATATGTACTACACAAAGTGATTACAGACTCCGTGTAATCCCCATAAAAATAATAATGACTTTCTTCACAGAACCAGGAAAAAAACTCTTTAAATTCACTCAGAAATGCAAAAGACACTTGAAGAATCAAAGAAATCTTGAACTAAAAGAAAATGAGAGGAATCATGATACTTGATTTCAAGGTATGTTACAGAGCCATAGTAGCCAAAACAGCATGATACTGGCATAAAAACAGACACACAGACCAGTGGAACAGAATAGGAGACCTAGGAATAAACACACACATCTGTAACTAACAATTCCAAAAGTACACATTAGAGAAAGACAGCCTCTTCTATAAATGGTGTTCAAAAATTAGATATCCAGGAAATTAAGACTTGATTATTGTCTTTCACTCTGAGCAAAAATAAGCTCAAAGTAGATCAGCAACCTAAACATAAGACTAGAAACTCTAACACTACTAGAAGAAAACATGGAAACCACTTCACAACATGGTATAGCCAGTGATGATTTTTTGTTGTTGTTTCATCTTAAAATCACAAGAAACAAGAGTGAAAATGGACCAATGGAATTATACCAAACTTAGAAACTTCTGTACAACAAAGGAAACTATCAACAGAGTGAAGAAAATGAGAGAAATTTCTACCAATTATGTATTTGACAAAGAATTAATACCAAGGCTATATAAGGAACTAAAAAACTTAGCAACAAAAAATAAATAATCCAATTAAAAGTGGGAGAATGAGTTAAACTCACTTCTTGAAGAAGAAATACTATTGGGCAATAAATACATGTAAAAATGTTTGATGTCATTAATTATTAGAAATACACACCAAATCTACAAATAGCATCTCATCCCAGTTTGAAAGGCAATTGTAAAAAAAAATAAATGGTAGTGAGGATACAGAAAAAAAGGGACTCACATACTACTGAAAGGAATGTAAATTAGTATAGTCATTTTAGAAAACAGTATGAAGGTGGCTCAAAAAGTAAAAATTAATCTATAATATGATCCAGCTATCACATTTCTGGCTACATACTCAAGGGAAATTAGATAAGCACACTGAAGGGATCAATAGTCTCATGTTTATTGTGGAGTTGTTTACAATGGCTAAGCTTTGGAATCAATCTTTACATCCATAAAGAGGTAAGTGGATAAAAATGTATATATACACACAATAGAATATTATTCATCCATAAAGAAGGATGAAATCCGGCTATTTGCAGCAAAATGGATGGAAGTAGGGGATATTATGTAAACGAAATAAGCCAGACATAGAAAAACAAATGCCATAAGTTCTCAAGCATGCATGAAACTTATGAAAGGATGGACATGAATGCAAAATACTTATTATTACAGGTTTGGAAGTTTGAGTGGTGAGAGTGGATAAAAGGAGATTGTATAAGATGTATGAAAATAGAATGAGAAGGAAAGAATAAATTCTGGTGTTCAGCAAAACAGTGGAATGACTACAGCTCACAATAGCTGATTATATATTTTCAGAGTGTCTGAAAGAGCAGAGCTTTAAAGTTCCAAGTGTAAAGAAATAGTAAGGAGAAGGAAATGCTAATTACCCTGATTTGATAAGTGCATACTGTAAGCATATCTTAAAATATTACATTAAACCCTATTGATATGTAAAATTGATACATATTAATCCAAAAAAGAAAAAAACCTCTTAATAGACAGCCATTGAATAGATGACTGAACAGCTTATTCTATAAAAGTTTCAGTAAAAACAGGGTTGTCTTGTGGCTTGTGACACCAACATTTGACTGTTAAAGTTCCTATAGTCTTGCAGTGCATACCAAATTTACCTAGGCAATAAAAAATTAAATGAGTACAGCTTTTCTCAGTCTTGAAGTTGTGAATCATGGATAGTTTTATTTCTCTTTATTGTTCAGTAATAATAAGAACAATAATTATAATAGCAATAAACCTTGGGTGGGCTCTAAAACTCAGAGCCTGCACAAATTTTACTTCTTTTTCATTTAATATTTAGCATAAACCTGAGACTTAGTTGTGAGAGTTGTCCTTGAAAGACTGAATAGTTTTCAGCATGTCTCTGGAGAAAGGTGGCGATGGGATTCTTGCCAAGGAATTTTAACATTCCAGAGGCAGTGATGATCACGAGCCTCAGAGAAACTGCTTCCAGTAGGCTAAATAATGGCTCCCTGAAGATGTCTACATCCTGATCCCTGAAATCTCAGTATGTGTGACCTTACATTACAAAAGGGACTTAGCAATTGTAACTAATTTAAGGTTCCTAAAATGCAAAGATAGTCTTGTACTATTCATGTGGGCCTAATGAAATTGCAAGAGTCCTTATAAACAGAAAGAGGCTGAAACTAAGAAAAGGCTATTCAGGATGAGGGAAGTAGAGTTAAACCCATGCAGACCCTGAGTCAAGAAATGTGGGTAGGGTCTAGAAAGTGGAAAGGGCAAGGAAACAGGTTCTCCTTAGAGCTTCCAAAATAATGCTGTCTGAAAGGCCTAATTTTGGACTTGTGATTTTCAGAACTATATGGTAAGAAAGTTGTGATATTTTAAGGCCTTTGCTAGTAATTGACTGCATATCTTTATTTTTGTGAATTCATTTCAGCAGATATAGGGAGCTAAAAAGACAGCTGACATGATCCAATAGTGAACACACTCTGCCTTGACACAAAGCTGCCAGCACAGGGCCCCAGATCTTCTGTGGTAGTGGCTTCGCAGACCTCTAAAGAGAAATACCCTGGTGGCTGTGAGACTCCCCAGACTTGCCTGCTGCTTTGTTTATCAGTACATAAATCCGTGCCATTTCAGAAAGTAGTTGCCATTCCCCAGAATATTCACAGCAATCAAAATAGCAAACAGATTGAAAATTGCCATAATAGAGTTTATTCTTGTCCTCACTTTGACTTATAAAATGACATGTTCACAGATTTGTAAAAATCTCTGTTTCTCTTCGCTCCATTGCTTTCTTCTAGATTTTTCTTTTCTCTTTGTACTAAGAAATTAAGCCCTTTAGCAAGTTTCTTTCCACTGACATGTAGTGTGAATGTAATGTTTTTCTCTTTAATTGGGCATACTTTTCCTTTTAAATTATTTTTATGATATGTGTTGAGTTAGAAAAAGAAAAGAACATTGAAATGGCAAACACAAACATAAGGAATGCAATCTCTCTTTTAATTTGAGGGGTGATGTTTGGGCCTCTCTTGAGTGTATCAAAACTATACAATAAAGAAAGTAAGACTGACCCAACCTTTAAAAAGATGAGAGGGAAATTGCTGTCTTTTGAGTAACTGTTACATGTTCCATGTCTTATGTATACTATATTATTTCAAACAACCTATACATTGCAAGTGTTATTTCCATTTTTTGGATGAAGAAGATGAAACAGAGAATAAATTAAATTATACAAAGTCACCCAGCCATAGGGACATAAAGCCATGTATTGCCTGAAGCCTAACTTATTGTCAGTCTCATGAATAACTAGCTTATATTCCCTGCTACTTCCAAGATAAAGTCTTATTTCCTCAGCAGCCACCACCAAGTAAACTTCTGATTATTTCCTGACACCTGAGAACAAGTCTCCAGAATCATACATCCTACTTGTTTTGTTCATGCCCTTTCCTGGCTGAGGTTACATGTCTGTCTTCAGTATAGCACTTCAAGGTTGCCCCCTATCCTCCAACTCTTGGAAGGTGCTCTGCCCATTGACTCAAATCTTTGTCTTCATTCTTTCCCCAGTTCCACACATTACGTTTGGTAGAGTTAGAATATTTGGTGAAAAAGGCCCGTTCACTAACACTATGCTATATTCAAAACTATGGTACCCTTTCTTACCCACTGGTGAAGACAGATTACTCCTGTCTGCTTCTCTCGATTCTAGTTCAAAATGTTGGTGCCTGCTACAATTCATCCGGTGTGGCTGACACTTGTTGAAAGCTGTCAGCTACTGATGAATATAAAGAGGTAGAGTATAAATTTGGATAAGTGAGTACAAAGGGAGACTGACAAAAGAAGAACATGATACAAAACATACATAAACACACATAAAGTAAATATACATTCTTTTAATAGAAAAAGAAATTCATGGCTTCAGGTTATACAAAGCCAGAGAAGATTAAGCACACCATGTAGCAAATATGCCATCTTATTGAAAATCATGGTGTCATATTTTCCAAACATGTTGCCTGCATAGCCCTCAACGTACCTAAAACCAAAATGGCATCCTGCTGAAGATAAGAAAAAGTTCAGTGGGTGTGGAGTCTCCCTCAACACACTAGCTCTTCGTCCAGACAAACTTCCCTGATTCATTTTATGCCTTATTCTGAACTCCACAAGGTTGAATCCACAGACCACATCATCTTGGCTCTTGAACTCAAATTCTCATTGGGTTTAGTAAGTGAAAGGCACCAGCAGGAGTTTCAGGGTGGGAAGACAGAGAAGTTGAGGGTTTTTTTCTTGCTCCATCTCTGTTCCATGCTGTGATTCTGGTGATGTTTATGTCTTCCTAGTGTTATAGATATCGTCCCTTCCTCCATCCCTCCAACTCATAGTGCTTCAGGGACACCTATTTCCCTTGCCTTTCATGTGAAGGAAGACTAATTACCTTCCACTACTGCTGGTCTCCCATTATCTCAACTTTTCTCCTGGGCCACTCTAATTTACCCATTCTTAATGCAAATAGTCCCTTCCTTAAAGTCAACTCAACCATTCATATGGAATTGTTTCTTGCTGACACTCAAACTGAGATCCATGAATTACCCTTTTTCAAACTGCCCAGTAATACCTGGCAAGTGAGTTTTCCACAATCTTGATTGCTTTATTTCTTGTTTTGTTTTAGTATCAGGACTAGTTATATTTTTAAATCTTAAGTTTGTGTGCTTATTTTCTTTCATTTCTCTTTCCCCTCCTTTGTAGATGAGGAAATGATATCATCTGTTTCACAGCAAAAAAATTAAGATAAAGTAGCTAAAATGTCACGTAGAGGGTCAAATAAATGCCTCCTTGGAAACAATCTCCTGTGCCTATCCACAGCCTTGCTGTATGCAGTTCTCTTACCTTAGGCTGAAATCTATACTACATGGGTTTCCTTTGCCATCTATAATTCGGGTAGCAATAGGATTCCACTGTGCTTGTATTAGTCCCTGTAATGTCACCTTTATGGCTTCACAAAACTCGTGTCCCTAAATGTCCCAGACATCGTCTGAGAATTTAACATAGCCATTTGCAATAAATGTCATAAAGAGTTGGAATCTCACCTAAACCAGGAAAAAAAAAACCTGATTAAAAACATCTTGTGCTGACCCTGAAGGTCAGTATTTATGGCACCATATTATTTATAAATAATCTGAAAATTATTATAGCAATAAAAGCTGATGTTCCAAAGAATGGGCATACTAGGGATGGCTAAATTATGGTGACATTGAGATCATAGGTCACATTCGAAGTTTCATTGCGAACTAGTGTACCAGCTTGACTGCAAGGCTACAGGAAAAACTTAAAAGACATTAATAATGTGAAAATTCTTTTCAGTTTTTGTTTTTTTATTGTTACATGCTTGCAGTACATGATGATTGCATTCCTTGTGTGGAGTTGGTATATGTATCTAACATCTCTTAATTCTTTTTTTCATCCCTTTTCTCTCCTACCTTCCCACTTCTTTCCTTTCATTTCTTGGTCTTCCTTCTTGGGAAGATCTATCTCTCCATTTCCCATGTACCTTTTATTTTGCTCTTCATTTATAATTTGGGTTTCTCTTGTAAGAGAAACCACGTGATATTTAAGTTTGTGTGTCTCATTTATTTTACTTTACATTGTAGTCTTGGGGTGCACCCATTTCCCTACAAAGCTTATCTTTCATAACAGAAAAATATTCCACTGTCTACAAATACCAAAGTTTCTTCAACCATTCATCTATTGATGGACATATAAGTTGCTTCCAAGATTTAATTATTATAAGTTGTGCTGATATAAACATGGGTATACATGTTATATGTTATCTTTAACTCTTTTGGGAAGATACCTAAAAGGGGAATACTTGGGTAAAATGGAATTTCTAATTTTTAATTTTTGAGGAATCTCTATATTGATTCCATAATTGTTGTACTAGTTTATGTTCCCCTTTTTCCTATAACTTCTCCAGCATTTACTATTATTTGATTTATTGATGATAGCTATTCTTCCTGTAGTGTGATGAAATCTCAGTGTAGTTTTAATTTCATTTCTCTAAGGGCCATAGATGGTGAATAGTTTTTCATGTATTTATTTGCTAACTGTATTTCTGAGAGGTAAATTACCCGTTTTTTGATTGATTCTTTTATTTTGGGGAGTCTAATTTACTTTAGTTCTTTATATATTCTAGATATTAGTCCTTTGTCCAAGGAATACCTAGAAAAAATTTTCCTACTCTGTAAATTGTCTCTTTACTCTTGTGGTTGTTTCCTTTGTTGTACGTAAGTTTTTTTTTTAATTTGATATGATCCCATTTAGTGACTTATGGAATTATTTCTTGTATAAATGGGGTTCCATTAAGAAAGTCCTTGCCTATACCTATATCTTTAAGAGTTTCATCTATTTTTTCTTCCATCAGATTGTTTCTCTTTTAACATTTCATTATGATTTTAATTTAGTACATTGGAGAGAGATATGAGTCTAGATTCAATCTTCTGCATGTAGGTAGCCAGTTTTCTCAGCACCATTTATTAAAGAAGCTATCTTTCCTCCAGTATATGTTTTTGACACCTTTGTTAAGGATCAGATATCAGAATGTGCCTAGGGTTGTTTCTGAATCCTCTATTCTGTGTCAGTGATCCACATGTATGTTTCTGTATCCGTACCATGTTATTTTTATCACTGTAACTTGTAATATACCTTTAAAATCAGGATTGTGATGCCTCCTGCTTTGCTCTTATTGCCCAGGATAGCTTTTGATTCCATGTGAATTTTATGATTGTTTTCTCTTAAAGAACATGGAAACTCTAAGAACTGAAGAAAAAAAGGAAAAGGACTGTGCTGATCCAAGGGTTAGGGTGAATACCATTTACAGACTTGGAAAATTTTGGCTCCTTTCTCAGTCCCAAGACTGGCAACATTTCAGTCTTTTTCCAAATCTGAGGAAAGTTCTGCTTCAGTTAGAATTCTATAATTTGAAATACAAAGATACAGTTGAAGAATTCCCTTCAAAAGAATGAGATGCAGCACTGTCTGATCTATCTTCAAAAAAAGAAAAAATGCAGATTTTAATCACCAAATTAGATGATAGCTCTCAAACCCCTTCTCTTCCTTTGTGGATAATCAATAGCTCCCTGGTACCCTCTTCATATCCCTGCATGGCCAAGGCTCAGACATACTTAAAGGAGTGATGTGGAAAATTCTGTTTTATTCAAGGAACATTATAAGACCATAGAGTTGTTACAACACTTTCAGTTACTATCCTTGCGAAGTAACATGTATTTATTTACAAAAGAATGAAATATTTACCTAATAATTTTTAAAAGAAAACTCATTTCAAAAGACTGCATTCTGTCTAATGTCCCTACCTCAACTCTTCTTTGATTTAAATGTCTCAAATCCAAGGGCCGGTCATCCTGCTTGGCAAGCACTCTACCTCAGCTATTCAAAAGTCCCATCAGCATGTGTTTATTACTTTAGGATTTACACTAGGTTTGGAAAGTTCGATGTTCCTTCTGACTGATTCTAAAACTTCTGAGGTGAGACAGAACCTCCAAAATGATCTTCATAATGAGTCCTCTAATGATACTCTTTCTGTCTATGCACAAGAAATTGATTTACCTAAGAAACCTTATTCTTTTAGCATTTGTGATATAGGAAATCACCAGGAGAATTTAACTGTACTTGAAAATATCCTGCCCAAAGTGTATCAGAAATGCAAGTGGACTTTCAATTTGTTATAGGAAGTAAATTAAACCTAGTCATTTGATAGGCCATCTCGCTGTTGGGTTTTTCCTGTTTTTACACTCTGAATGATTATCTATTTTTCTTATGATTCAATTTATGCAATAAAAAATTTCTGTAAATATTTTTTTCTAAGGAAAATATTTTCACCTAATAGGTCTTGGAAGAAAGACCTTAGAAACACTGTTAAGGTTATTAAGCAACTTTTAAACTGCTATTTATTTAGAGATTATTCTAGGAAGGAGGTTGATTCAAGTCAAGGATGATTATCATGTAATCTGGAAAGCATTAATAATAATGTACTTAGTGCAGAATAGTTTGCAAAATGTACAGCAATTTCTTGGCTATGTGTGTTTAGAGAAAGAATGAGAAACCAAATATTTGTGATTTATGATTCATTCACTTTTTTATAAAAATATATATGTATATATATTTCATTATAGGAATAAAATATTCTTCATTATTTATATGTCTTCTTTAGAATTAAGGTTAAATTGGTCCACATTTTGAATTTATATGATATTGTTGTGGAGAAGAAGAAGCAAAACCAGTATTGGATGACTGAAAGGAAACTTTTCATCTTGTATTACTGTATTATATGCTGCTACATATTTTTCAGTTGTCCCACACTTTTTTGTACTTCATGCTTCTGGAGTTGTTTTGTTTTGTCTTTGTTTGTTTGTTATTTTGGTTTTATTTTTTATTTTAAGGAAAATTAAAAAAAGATCTCAGAATTTTAAAACAAGATGTTAGGAAATTAACAATGGTTATTATATTTCATATTGTTATATTCAAGACAGTTGCTCAGATTACCAGATACAGTCATGCAAAATTGATTAAACAATATAATCACTAACTGTAACTTTCAATGAACAAGTAGAATTAGTAGAAAAATTATCTTGGTTATCTTGTATGTATATGAACACATATTTTTCCCTTCCTTATTTTCTCCTTTCCCCCATTCCAGCTGTTCTTTCCTTTTGAGCAGTTTCTTTACATTTCACAATATCTATTGTACCTTTTGGATCTTATTTATTCTTTCAGTTTCTTACACTAGGTAGACAATATGACATTTACACATGTGAGTCTGATTTATTTCACTTATGATTATAGTCTCTAGTTGCAACAAATTACCTATAAAATTCTTGAGTTTAACTTTCTTTACAACTGAGTAGTATTCCATTGCATAAAAATACATCATTTTATTCATTCCTCAGTTGATGGGTATTTGGTTGTTTCCAAGATTTAGCTATTACAAATTGTGCTGTTATAAACATGGGTGTACATATATTGCTGTGGTATGATGCTTTCAGTTCTTCTATAAAAATCCCCAGAAGGGGAATAATTGGGTCAAATTGGAACTCTAATCCTAGTTTTTTGAGGAATCTCCACACTGATTTCCACAGTGGTTTCACCAGTCTACATTCTCACCAACAATAGAGAAGAGTTCCTTTTTCCCCACAGCCCAGCCAGGATTTGTTATTGGTTGATTTTTGATTGTAGCCATTCTTTCTGATGTGAGATACAAACTCAGTGTTTTAATTTGCATTTCTTGAATGGCCAATAATGTTGAACATTTTTTTCATATATTTATTTGCCATTTGCATTTCATCTCAGATGCCCATTTTTGGATTAGGTCTTTGAATTTGGGATACTTGATTTTTAAAATTCTTTATATGTTCTAGATAGAAGTCCTCTGTCTAAGGGATAGTTGGCTAAAACTCTTTCCCAATTCGTGGATTTTCTTTCACTCTGTTGGTGATTTCTTTTGAGACACAAAAATTTTTCTAATAAGATGAGATTCCAGTTGTTTACTCTTTGAAGTATTTCCTGTGCACTACGGCTTTCCTTCATGCCTACCCCTATGTCTTCAAGATTTTTACCTACTTTCTTTTCCAGTAGATTTAGTGTTTCTGTTTAATATTAAAATATAGATCTTTGAACCATTTTGACTTTAGTTCAGTGAATGGTAATAGACATGGGTCTAGTTTTAGTCTTCTATATGTGGAAAGTCAGTTTTTCCAGTTCCATTTCTTAAAGAGGCTATCCTTCTACTAGTGAACATGTTTGGTCCCTTTGTCAAAGATAAGGTGACTGAGTGTGTTTGTAATGGTGTCTGCATCTTCTATTCTGTTCCACTGATCCTCAAGTCTGCTTTTTGCCAGTACCATGCTGATTTTATTATAGTAAATTAGTAGTATAACTTCAAGTCAGTGATTGTAATGCTTCTTGTCTTGCCTTTGTTGTCCAGGATTGCCTATGCTATTCTAGGTCTCTACTGATTCCAGATGAATTTTAGAAATGTTTTCTCTAGATCTGTGAGGTATGTTAATGGGATTTTTATTGGGATTACATTAAATCTGTATAACAGTTTTGAGAGTATGACTATTTTCACAATGTTGGTTCTTCCTACCCATGACAAAGGCATATCTCCCCATTTTCTGAAATCCTCTTAGATTTCTTTATGCAGTGCACTATAATTTTAAATGTATAAATCTTTTATATCATTTGTTAGACTGATTTCCTAAGTGTTTCATTTTTTTGGATGCCATTGTGAAGTGTATGGCTTCCCTAATTTCTCTCTCAGTGAGTTTTCTGTTTGTGTACAGAAATGCTATTGATTTTCGAGTGTTGACTATGTTTGCAGCTGTGCTACTGAATTTAGTGATTAAATATAGAGGTCTTTTGGTGGAGTTTTTGCAGTCTTCTATGTAGAGTATAATGTGGTCTGTGAATAATGATAATTTCACTTCTTCCTTTCCTGTCCTTATTTCTTTTATTTCTCTCTTGTCTCATTGCTGGCTAATGTTTCCAGAATGCTATTGAATAGGAGTGGTGATAGTAAATATCATTTTCTTGCTCCTGATTTTAGGTTTTAAGCTGTCATTTAGCGTGATGTTGGATGTTGGTTTATCATTGATGGCTTTTATCAGATGAAGGTGAAGAGAATCTATTCCCATTTTCTGTAGGGTTTTTGTCATGAATGAGTGTTGCACTTTGTCAAAAGATTTTTCTGCATCTATTGAGATGATTTTTTTCTTTGGCCCTGTTAATATGGTGTACTACATTTATTGATTTGTGTATGTGAAACTATTACTGCATTCCTGGGATGAACCCACTTTGTCTTGGTGTACAATCTTCTTGATTATTTTTTACATGCTGTTTGCTAGTATTTTATTGAGGATTTTTGCATCTACGTTCATTAAGGAGTTTGGCTTGTAGTTTTATTTTTGGTTGGGTCTTTCTCTGGTTTTGGTATTAATGTAATTCTTGCCTTCAGGAATGAGTTAGGGAGAACTGCTCCCCTTTCAATTGCATTAAAGGGTTTGAGGAGTATTTGCATTAAATCTTCTCTAAGTTGCAGAATCCAACTGTGACTCCATCAGGATCTGGGCTTTTCTTTCTTGCTAAGTTTTTAATTGCATTTTCAATTTCATTAATTGTTATTGCATTTTTCAGAATTTTTATATCTTCTTGATCCACTTTGGTAATTCAACTGCTTCTAAGAATCTGTCAATTTCTTGTGTTGCCCTTTCAATGAGGGTAAAGATTTTCAAAGAAGTCATTAATGATCATCTGGATTTCCATAGGGTCTGTATTGATTTCACTCTTTTAATTGCTTATTGCATGAATTTTAGCTTTCTTTCCCTTTTTTGATAAGGTTGGCTAGGGGTTTTTCAGTTTTGTTTATTCTTTCAGAGAACAAATTCTTTGATTCATTAATTCTTTGTACTGTTCTCTTAGTTTCAATTGTGTCAATTGCTGCTCTGATCTTTGTACTTTCTTCCTATCTTTGAGCTTTGGGCTTGACTTCACTTTTTTTGTCTAGAAGCTTGAGGTGTAGCATTAGGCTGTTTATTTCTGCTTGTTTCATTTTCTTGATGTGAGAATTCTTCGCTATAAATTTCCCTCTGAGAACTGCTCCCATTGCATCTCACAGGCTCCATTAAGTTGTATTTGCATTTTCATTTGATTGTAGATATTGTTTAATTTCTTGTCTAGTGTTGTCTGTGACCCATTGATTGTTCAGGAGGGTGTTATTTAATTTTCATGTGTTCATGGAGTTTTTGCAGTTTCTTTTGTCATTAACTTCCAATTTCATTGTAGTATGGTCAGATAATATGCATGGGATAATTTCAACTATTTTGTATTTATAGAAGCATGTTCTATGGGCTAGTATATGTTCTCTTTTAGAGAACATTCTGTGTGTAACTGATAAGAATGTGTATTCTGATGTCATTGGGTGGAACACTCTGTAAATTCATTGAGTCCATTTGTTCACAAATCTGGTTGTTATGTTGTTTCTTTGTTGAATTGTGGTCTAGTTGTTCTACCTCTTTGTGGCAATGGGGTGTTGAGGTTCCCTGTACAATTGTGTTACTGGTTATTTGATTTTATCATTTTTATTAATATTTGTCTTATATAGTTGGGTGATCCCATATTTGATGCATATATATTAACAATTGCTATCTCTTCCTCTTAAAGTTTTCCCCTAACAAGTATGTAGTGACCTTCTTTATCTCCTTTGATTGCTTTGGTTTGAAATTCACATTGTCTACAAACAGAAGAGCCACTCTCGCCTTTTTCTGATTTCCTGTTGCATGGAGTATTTTTTTTCCATCATTTGAGTTTCAGTCTATGAATTTCCTTTTGAATTAGATGCTTTTCCTATATACAGCATATTGTTGGATTTTGTTTCTTGATCCACTCTGCCAGTCTGTTTCCTTTGATTGGTGAACTGAGGCCATTTGCATTAATGGTAATAATTGATACATACTGGTTATCTTTGTCTTGTTATCTTCCTACTACTGGTTCCCTATTCTTCCCCTCTGTTTAGCTGCTTACCCTGCTTTGTGGTTTCTTTGTGTTGTTCTTCTTGGAATTGTGATCATTTTTGTCTCTTTCTAGAATATTTCTCAGTAATTTTGTGGGTTGTTTTGGTAGTCATGAATTTCTTCAGTTGTTCTTTGTTGTGGAAGCATCTTACTTCTCCATTCATTTTAAAGGATAGTTTTGCAGGGTATATCAATCTGAGTTGAAACTTTTCTTTCAGGATTTGAAATATTTCACTCCAAGTTTGGCTTGAGCTGATTGTGTTGAGAAATTTGCTGTGATTCTGATGGACTTTCCTTTATAGTTGATCTGTTTCTTTTCTGTGACAGCTTGTAATATTCTGTTCTTGTGCTGAATTTTTGGGATCTGGATTATTTTATGACTGGGTGTAGATTTATTTTGGTTATGACCGTATGGAGTCATATGTGTCTCATTTATCTGTATGTCAGATTCATTTCCCAGGCTTGGGAAATTTTTTGCTATTACTTTTGCAAAGTCTTTTTATGTCCTTTGTGTTGTCTCCTGCTTTTTTGTTGACACCAGTCAGTCTTTTATTATTTTTCTTTGCATCATCTTGCAGCTATTGAATTGCTATTTCCTGGTTCCTTGTGATTTTTAAGAGATCTTTCCTTTCTTGATCAGAAACTGTGTTCCTGTCTTCTAGTTGTGAATGTCTATCTTTAGTTCCGTTCAGGTGGTCTTGCCAACTTTCAGTGGAATTTTTATTTTGCTGGATATTTCTGAATCTTTTTCATGCATTCTAATTCTTTTCTATATTGTTCATTCAATATTTATATCATTTTCCTAAGCTCCTCTTTTTTTTTAAGTTTATGTCTTTAGATATGCTCAGCAATTCTTTCATTATGATTGTCATTTCCTTTTTTTACCTGAGAGATTATTTGTGATTTGATTTCCTCTTCAGTATCATGGAGTTATTTCTTTACTTCAGCTGCTATCATTTCAGACATTTTAGATGTTTGACTTCCAATTTCTTCTATGTCAATGTTTTCTGGACTTGTTCTGGATGGGCTGATGTGCTGGGATTGCATTTTACTCCATTGCCTTACTATTTCCTATTTTTAAAAAATGTTTATTTTGTTTTCTGTGATGATCCTTGTAAGTTTTGATGTAGGAAACAATATTACCAGTACTAAGGCTTCTCTAGGAAAAAAAGTCCATTCTTCATGGATGTTTTCTGTCTGTAAGATATTCTTTGGTGTCTGTCTATCCCAAGATCCTACCTTCTCAATTAATTGAGAGTGGAATGTTGATTTATTTTTGGCTCAGTCCATAGTCTTTTGCTGTAGGTTTTGATGGGGTTATTACCTCAGTGCATCCCAATATTGTTACACAAGGGAGAACAACTGATTACAACTGATAACAAGAGATATGACATTCTATCTACAGAAGCACAATTAGCAATACTGATAGTATCAAGCACAGTCTACACATTGTTAAAATGCGGTAGCTGTTGATTTTGTACTTTAAATCATTGTAGCAAAGTCTATAGTTTTGCAACAGAACCAATAATGAATTAAAGGTTTGTATGGAAAGTATTTCTTCTTGTTAGAGTGGATTAACCCTGGGTTCATTTGGATAAGCTGATTGCTGTGTCCTGGGTGCTTCTTGCACTGTCAGATTCAGATTGTTCCCTGGTATAGGAGAATGGTCCAGACACCTGGATTCCTCTAAGTCAAGGTCCCTGGAGTAGCAGAGAGGCAATGGGTGGGGTTTCTCCCCTTCTGCATGTCTCACTGAGATTCCCCCAATATTGGAGATTCAGTGGGAGGGGTTTATTTCTGGTTTTGTTTTTTAACATGAGGTCTCACTTCATAGTGCAGACTGGCCTTGAGCTCACTATGTATTCTGGGCTGGCCTTGAACTTACAGTGATTCTCCTACATCAGCCTCCCAAGTCCTGAGATTACAGGCATGTCCCACCATATCTCACTACATTTTTGCACTTTAGAAGTGCTAAACATTCTCATTTCTGAAATTCAGGAGTTAATATTTCATTGTTTGCTTGTTCACTGTGTACTTTTCTATGGTTTCAAGTTAATCCAGTCTTAAATTATGGTAGATTTGTAGATACTAAGGAAAGGTATTCAAAAATTATCATTTTATTGAGGCTTTTCCCACAGTGGAATATAAAAAACTCCAAGGTATGTCAAAAAGAAAGTCAGTACATTCCTTTAAGTACAAAGTTTTTATGAATATGCCACTCTTAAGAAATCTAAATAGTTTATCCTATCTTTCTCAAATAGGGAAATATATAATCCATACTGTATTATTCTTCTGAATGTCATTTAATTGACCTTGAAAGTCTACATTATTTCCCCAAGCACATCATGTGTTTTCAGTCACATCAACTATATCTTTCACTACTTTTGCCTTCATCCCAATGCGGTGCACATAATCAAAAGTAATATGAACTATTGAAGCCAAATTATAGCTCTTGTAATAATTTACAACATCATCAGTCAAGGTAGCCTAGCAATAAATGACCTGAAAAGATACATTCCTTTCCTGTGCTGCACATCCATTGTGGTAGTAAACCGGAGCTCTTCTCTTGATCTTACCTGAGATTCAAGCTAATGGAGCAGTCTCCAGTAGTTTACAGAATATTGCTTATATTGGAACAAAAGAAAATGAGATATAAAATCATGTGTTAGCTCTTATTATTTCTTCTAAGGAAGATACATCATTTCTGCTCATATTTCAGTCTAATTCCTACAGACTTTCCTAATTTCTACAGGATAAAGATGTATAATCCTCTTTCAGAATTAAAACACTAGGAAAACTATAATATAATCTTCCACAGACGATGAGGGTTGGAAGGGAGAAATACTGGCAAATAGTTCAAGCTGTATATATCCTTTGAGCCCTAGACCAGGCACTTAGCAGCCATTATTCACCACTTCTATGTCTCTGCTAACCTTGGATGTGATTAAATTAATTGGTTAAGGAAAGCTGGGATGTATTTCATGTGATTAATGCTTTGGAAAACAATTGCACTAGATTGCATTGATTTGTTTCATTTTACATACTTGAAATTAGAGGCTTATGAAGTCTACATGCAAATTTATGCAAAATGGGATGCAAATTCATATTGTGAGCCATGAGTCCAGGCATCCCCCCATTCCCCCCAGAAAAAGAACTGCATCATTGAATATGCATGTGCTGCATATGGTACTGCTCTTTTCAAATAGCAACTCAAAACTGGCAACCAAATAAATCCCAATGACATCCACTGAGCAACAAAAAAAGTTTAAAGCCATTTAAGAACAAAATTTAAGCTCCAAAACCTGAGTATTTTCAAGGTCATCATCTTCCAGCAAGATTTGTGTTAATAAATTCATTATCCCCCAAACTTTATGCTCTGTTATAGACAAGGCTGGAATATGCTATTGAACAAAGGAAGTACTGGCAGAACTCACCCTGGAATTTCATTCTCTTGATTACTTGCTTCAAGTGATCACTTGGCTGGCTGGATCAAATAAATCTTCATTGCCACAAGCCAGTGCCCATGTGTGCTGACATATTTCTCCCTCATTTGTACCCATCAGTGGAGGATTCTGGTTCCAAGATTCAGATGGGGAGTAATTATTAAGATGGTCTTAAAGACAGGAACAAATTTTGCACCTGAGTGCCTGCAAGTCAGACATAGGGGAAAAATTAACCACTTGTAGGAATACTAATTAGAAGCAATAATCTCTTGATTGGCCTACAGATACTCAGATGATTCACTGAACACATTCCACTTTTGTGAAATCCCAGTCCCACTTTGATACTAAGTACTGTATATGTAAAATATCTTTGGCAAATGTTTATAAATAAACAGTTTGGGTGCAGTCTCATGAGGATTTTTCCAAATTGATGCTAATTACTTCAGCATTTAATCATTTAGTTATTCTTACATTTATCAAATATTTTTTATTGCCATCAAAGTATAGGTAGGTATCTGGAGATATAAGGTGAGTTCTATGTATTCCCTGTGCTTAGGAGCATCAACCTACCAAACTAACCAAAGCTTGTGTCTGTGGCCATGTCCCTTGATGATGTTTCTAAGCAATTGCTTATGAAGTACATTGAGAATTTTATCAGGTGGAAAGAGGGAGCAATGAGAGCGTTTAATGTGATGTTTATGGATTTCTATTTCAGTTATTGCTTTTATAAAAATCTATTTAGGAAAATATTTTTTAACCACAGCAAATAACATTTAGTATAACAAAATTTTAACACAAAAAACATATTTCAAATGTCTCCTGAAGTTTACCATAATAGGATTTCATCCATGAATAGTTCAAGTATGCCTAGTGGTTTGTAGCTATTTTATTTATGAAACTTTCCTGGGAGAAAGAGGAAAAGGAAATAGGGATACTGTTGTAAAGTCACAAAATGGCTTGAGGGTTAAGGGACCTATGTCCTCTTTTCCTACCCTTGTGCTGGGGCTTTAAGTTAATCAAATTTATCATGCCAGTGACAATGCTCTAGTGTTCTCTATAGGTCAATATAAAAGATGACAGTCGAGTTACCATAGAGTCTAAAAGGCAGTCTAATGAAAGCAACAACCATCCAAAGATGTCTACTTCTACACAAGGTAATAATTATAATTAGTATTATGGCACTAAATTATGTTTATCAAGTGTTCAGATTCTTCAGACTCCAAATTCTAGGACTTGCACCAGTGGCCACCCAGTTTCCTTTGCCTTTGGCCTTTCAATGGCATCATTAGGTCCACTGACTTTCAGATTTGAACTGAACCATGCTACCAACTTTCTTGATTCTCCAATTTGCAGAAGGCATATCATGGGACTTCCCATCTTCCCTAATCATATAATTCAATCCTATAGTAAATCCCCTCATTTACTTATTCCTCTGTGTTCTGTTGGTTGTGTGTTTCTTCGGGACCCTGACTAATGCAGCATCTTTCCACTTGTGCCAGAATCAGTTTTTAAAAATCCATTTTCACTTAGGTTCCACATTTCAAAGTTTTCAAGTATCCCCCCAATATAAAACACCCTTAGTCTTGGACTATAGTCCACATTAAAAGACTTTCACTTACCTTCTCAACTACTGTTTTCTCCCACTTCTCTGGCAGCCTTGCCACAAATACTCATAATTACTGTTATTTCTTAGTAGTTGAATTCAACCCATAGAACAGTTTAGTCAGTGTGCCCTGACTGTGAGCATCATTTTTCCTCATCATTATTTTTACACATTCCAATTCTGCTAATTTTTCTATCATATTCATTTCTTCTTCCTCTGAAATTCATAATTTTCCTTCTGATGCCTCACAAATGCCATCCCTTCATAATCTTTTCCAGTTGCACTACCTTGACAAACCCTTCCATTCTCTTTGCTCCTATAATTGCTTCTTGTATTAACAGCAAATTTGTGGAACCACAGAGATGACTCTCCTTGACTCTCTTTAGAAAAAAGAGCAACTCTCTCCGTTTTGTTTAAACTTGGCCCTATCTCCATGTATCGATATGTACAGAGCTGGCTAGGCTATTTCTTTGTCCCTTCAGTTGGCTTTCAGCAATTTAAATTGGGCTGGCTGAGGAGCTGACATGTAATCTCTGAAGCAAAGTGAAAGGTCAGTGTTACCCCACCCAGTGACTCTCCAAATATGTGGTCAAGCCTTGTGGGATGGAGAGACATGTTCCATGCTGTCAGCTGGGACTGAGCCTCAAGAAAGTGGCTATGACTTTCCAGGGCAAAAAGGATTGTACATCAGAACTGAAGCACTGGCCCCAAATTATTAGATACTACCTCAGATGTATCTGTCTCTGCATTTTCTGTCCTCTGCCTATAGCAGAGGTGATCTCAGACTTCCTACCTATCCCAGCTCATTGTAGTCAGGGCAGTCATATATTTCCAACCACTCTCACTGTCACTCATCCCTGAGGCACTCCCCTCGTGGTGAATTAATAAAACCCAGGTTGGGCTTTGGGTGGTGGCCTTTGTTCTGGTGAACCACCATCTTGGATGGACTTAGGACCCCTTGGCTCCCCACAGCTGTATATATGTCTCAGTGTCTTTTTCTCACTGTGGGTTGTACTGGAAGTGGTTGATTGGAATTAATTAACTAGAATTCCAGTAACTGCTCCTTGAGATTACAATTATAAACCTTCCTGGACAGCAGTGAAGATGGAAAAGGGTTCTCTATAAACAAACATTCATTGAGTTCTTTCCAGGTACCAGGCACTGTGCAGAGTATAACGTGATCCAAATTCTACTATAACTTACATATTAACCTTATAGAAAAGAAAGTGAGTTTTCTTACCAGTCTTACTTAAGACTTGCAACTAAGAAATGGTAGAGTTCAGGCTATAGAAATCTAAATTCTGTGTTCATCGCATCTATTCAAAGCCACCTCGGTTACATTCCTTAGTCTTGAGCTATATGTCATTTTTCTTATTGTCTCATAGACTCTACTAGAGTTTGACTTCCTTGAGAGTGAGGCTGCATCTAACTCATCTTTGTTTTATCTTCAGGTCTTAGTATTACAGGGAAGACTGGATTAGGGGATACATACACTGGTACACTGGTTCAAATGTTCCTTCTGTCAAATTCATGTGTTGGATACTTAAGCCCCAAAGTCATATGTTAGTGATATTTGGGTGTAATGCCTTTGGGATTAGATAAAGGTTTATGAACATGATGATATGATGGTAGCAGTGGCTTTATAAGAAGAGGAAGAGAAGCTCAAGTTATTGTAGATACTATATCTCACCACATGAAGTCTTCCATCATGTTTAGATGAAGCACAGAGGGCATTATCGGATGCTGTAACCATGCCTTTAGATTTCCTAGTCTCCAAAATTGTAATCCAAATAAATTTGTTACTTTATAAATTATCCAGCCTAGGCACTCAGTTATAGCAATAGAAAACAGCCTGAGACAATAGGTTTAAGTAAAATTAATTAAAAGCAAGTCAAGTAGTGGCTGTAATCTTAACACAAGTGAGAGAGTAGAGCTGTTGGGTGCAATGCTCATTTGATATATTCTTTTGTCTAGAAACACAATCTGAAGCCTTACTTAAACACTATCAGGAAGAAATATTTAAAACAGAGACAAATTATTTGCCAAAGGCAGATCTGGCTGATCTTTTTCTATTGCTACTTTAAATCAAATTAATTTTCTATTTTTCTCATCCTATTTTAATAAAATAAATGCTCAACATATGATGTCAGGCATCTTTTAGCAGTAGATCTTAAAATGACATTTTTAAAAAAGGCAGGATATTTGAAGATCGTAATTTTTAAAAGGACACCAAAAGCAAAACTATTTCACAGCTCTTACACCATCAAAACATTTATTGTCTCTTTTTTTCCTTGGCTCCAAACAGTCATGAAATCTTCACTCTGTTTTACATGCAGTTCTACTGCTAAATATGGCGTTATGGAGACACCACAGATTACACAGTAATCATGGGTTTACTGTAAACCCAACTTAATTTCTATGGTATTACTGATGTTAAAGTTGCAAAACATTGCTTATAAGGCAGTGTCATTGCTGTCAGAATAAATGCTGATTATGGCTGATAAGGAACATATAGCTTTCAGAAGTAAGCCTAATGATCAATATGACAATTAATATTCTTTAACCAAGTACCTGTTGAACACCTACACTGCAGTTTTCAAACAATAAAATCAAAGATACAATAAGAACCAAGATAATTTTATTATAAAATTCTAGAATGATCCCAATAATGTATCACTTTGATTTTCCTATTCTGAATATACCCCATATTTAGGATTTCAAATTTTAATTAGTAACCAAAGCTTTTATTCTTGGATTGCAAAATCCTAGAAGCAGATTGCATCAGTTAAGCTTGTTTGTGTCAAGTTAATGGGTGTGGGAGCTGTTTAGATGGTTAGTAAGTCACAGTTCTTGGTAATGTCTAGTGGGGTGTTGAGGCATGACATTGGAGTCTATATCTGGTCCCTTCTTCTACAGCACTGTTCCCTGCTCTGCTTTCTAGTTGCTATGAACTAAGTATCTTTACACCATTTCACCATGGTGTTTCAGCCTTCGAGCCAGCTAGTCATGCACTGAATTCCCTGAACCTATCAGCCAAACTAATCTCTCTTCCTTTAAATAGTGGGTGTTGCATATCATGTCTCAGTGACAGGAAAGCTAACACATGGAACTTCAAAACTTAAATGTTGCTCATTTACTCTATTATGCTTTAAACATTTCTTCCTACATTTTTTTCTTGTGACTAACTAAATAGGCTTTACATTTACATGTGGCAATGTAAATGAACAAACGAATACTTGCAAATTCATGTGTGAATTACATATATGTCTTTTGGAAACAAGTGCCCACTTAAATCTCTCATTCATTGGGCTAGCATATGTGTGGAAAACAACATCAACAATTCTATTAGGTACTAGATTGCTAAATCAATTCTAAAACAAAAGTTTCTGAGGTTCACTAAAGAATTAAACAAATTTAGTTGAAAGGTTTTGATTGGCTTTATTTTAAAATTTTAGAAGCAGGTGACACTTTATTCCATAAAATAGGATGAGTGTTCCAACAAGCAGAGAAGAGGCATTGGGTTTTGTAGACAGAAAAGAGTTGAAGAAAGCAGAGAAGAAAGAGTAAAGAGCAGACTGGTCATTTTAAAGTTACTTGTCTTGCAAGAAGGAGACAGGGAAACAGAACAATCAAAGAATAACTCATTGGTTAATACCTGGTTAATTCAGCTTCCTTTTTTGAGTAAAGATTAAAACAGGGAAAGCTCATTATCATGCAGATTAAAACCAGCCTGTTTGGGAAATTTGGTTCTCTTTCTCTGTACTGATTTCTTGAAAAGTTTGGAACTTTGGTATAAATAATTTCATTTTTACTATTAATATGGCTTGTTGGTGCTTAGTATAGGAGTTTAACCCAGAACAATGGCCTCAGAATTTTTATTTAATAGGTGCAGGGATTCAACTGTTTTTAGCTTTTTCACCTGTTTTCTCAACCAGTTTTTAGTATGACAGGTGTTGAACTACATGCTGGGAATATAAAATTCAAAAGATAACTGTGACCCCCTAGCTCCATTTTTAAGCCTCATAAAGAAGACAGATAGGCGACAAGCTATATCAATGACTATGATAAAAATTTTAGTTATAGTTCCTTTGTGTATAAGAGGTTAAAAAAACACTCAAATAACTAAATGAAAGAATGACTATCTTACAGATCAAAAGGGCGCAAGGTTTTGGTCATAGCTAAAACACTGGAGCACAAAGATTTTCTGACTTTATCTCATTCTTCTTATCTTCCTTCTGAAATAGTGCCATTTGTTGCCAGAGCCTTGGGCCAGAGAGAGCCTAACTTCAGGGAGTCTCAAAGGGCCAGATGCAGCCACTCATCGTAAAAGAAAATGTGTGTGTGTGTGTTTGGGGGGAGGTAATGGTAAAGTAGGAAATAAATGTCAATGTTCAGTATAGTTATACTGGGAAGGCAGAGGGGCTACCATCCTCAACCCTACTTCAAGAAACTTACATAAGCTTTAGTCTTGAATAGATGACAAGGAGGGAGGGGAGCAAGGGGCAAGAGTAGGTATAATTAATCAGTGTTATATCAGTTTTGACTCTGGGAGTCTATTGAGAAGTTGCAAGACTTGGGGAGGCAATTTGATTCCCAGCATGTGATCATTACTCCTGCTCAGGAGGTCAGTCTCCTCAAGGGAGGATCTGTCTGTGAGGATTGCTCTTCCTGGTAGGTTTAGAGCAGTGACTGGAGACCTGTAGGTAATGGTCCAGGGATGTGAAACAGGACATTGTGAAAGCTGGCAGATGACAATCTGCTGATTATGATGTTCCTTAAATCTTGAAAATGCCTTAGTTATTCATATCTTGGTGTCTCCAACCTTGAAGGGGGATGATTCGCAGTTTTAAAGGAACACACTTTAAATGATTAACATGTTTATCTCCAGAAATAACCCAAAATTTAAAGTAATAAAGGAAGAAGACAGCTGGGTGTGGTGGCAAATGCTTCTAATCCCAGTACTTGGGAGGCTGAGGCAGGAGGATCGCCATGAGTTGGTGACCAGTCTGGGCTGCAGTGAGTTCATGCCATCCTGAACTACCAAAGCAAGACGTTGTCTCCAAAAAGATAAATAAAAATAAAAAAGGATGAAGAAACAAAACGAAGGCAGAGATGCCAAGTTTTGTCCCACTTTTATCTACTCATTGGACATCTGTAGGCCTAAGTGAGGAGTCAAAGATTTTAGCAAAAGCAACTTCTAAATCCTTGTTATACATAGTCATGCACAGTTTCTCCTTAATGTCATAAGAAGACTTCCAGCAGCACCAGCATTGACTTGTACTTTCCTAGTGCCTTTACAGCAAAAGAATTTATTCTTCACACCAGTTCTAAGGTGTTTTGGGCCTAATTTGTATCCCTCAGAATTGGGTCATGTTTGTCTAAGCTACACATCTATTCACTCCGCTGGCAGACTGTGGTTAACACCAATGAAATTATAGAAAGTAGGAAAGGAAATAATGATGTCATAAGCATTCTTGTGCACCAATAATGAACTAAAGGAAAAAGAAATTAGGAAAACAATATCATTCAGAGTAACAAGATAAATGAAATACATTGGAAATAACTCAACCGAGGAAGTGAAAGAGCTCTACAACAAAAACTACATTACTCTGAAAAAAGAGATAGAAAAAGAGATTAGAAAATGGAAAAATGTCCCCTGTTCTGGATAGGCAGAATCAATAGCTTCAAAATGACCATTCTGCCAACACTGATATACAGATTCAATGCAAGCTTAATCGAAATTCCAACAACATTCTTCACGGAACTGGAGAAGATAATCCTAAAATTCCTATTGAGCCAATAGAGACCAGAATAGTAAAAGCAATCTTGGGTAACAAGAGCAAAGCATGAAGCAACACAATATCTGACTTTAAGTTTACCAAAGCAACATCATGGTACTGGCACAGAAACAGACATGTGGATAAATAGAACAAAATAGAGGATACAGAAACATCCCCAGGAGCACCTCCACCATCCCCTGGAGACCTCTGCAGGGGCAAATCTTTGATGGTAGCACCCCCTCTCCACCCTGGAGACCTCTGTAGCTGGTGGATTCTCACTAGTAGCACCTCCTCCTCCACCCCAGAGACCTCTACAGCCATCTGGTTGTGGGCAGCACCTCTCCCTCCATCCCAGTGACCTCAACAGTCCAGGGACCATCAGCAATTTATCCACCACCTGCATAACCCTGGTGCGCAGGCAGAAGCCTCAGCAACCCCTCACCCACACAGAGGACCTCAGTGAGCCTGTAACTGTGTGGTGAGTTTCCCCTCTCAAATAGAGGGCCTAGGTGGGTCAGCAGGAGCAGCAACAAGCCCTCCCTTTCAGATGTAGGACTTTGGAAGCCTGTCAAGAGTGTGGGTGAGTCCTTCTTCCATACAGAGAACACTGGGTGGGTTGAACAGAGTGCTGAAAAGGGCTCCTCCTTCCTGGAGGAACTTGAAAGGGCCTAGGAGACCCCACTGATGCAGTAGTGTCCTAGTTGAGGTGCACAATACAGCCAGGTAAATCTGGCAGCATGAAACAGCCTAAAGCCACAGTAACAATAGGAGTTAAGGACTGGCTTACATCAATACTCCTAGGAGTCAGCCCAGGGAAAATATAAGACTTACCCAACAGGACCTGCAGGAGGAATCCAGGTGACTGGCCCCTCTCCTTCATTGTGGGATTCAGCAACTGGCCAAACATCACCTATACAGTAGGACCCTAAGACACGCATGGTAGTCACTTGAGACTAGTGGGATTAAAAGACCAAAATATTAACCCAAGAGGTGAAATTGACAAGATAAAAAAGCAAAATGCAATCTCAAATGTCCAGTCCATCAAGAACAAGTACAGGAAACATTGAAATAGAATGTCACACACCTGAAATTCATGAAAAGATAGCAAGTGGAATAAAGAAAGAAATCTGTGAGGAAATCAGTTTAGAAATAATCCCTCAGGTAAAGAAAGAAATGACAATCTTAGTAAAAGAATTACTCAGCATAGCTAGGGAAGACGTAGATTTAAAAAAGTACAGGAGCATGGGAAAATGGTGGAAACCTTGAATAACAATTCAACAGCTTCAAGATGATGCAAAGAGAAACAATATAATACTGATAAGCATCAGTGAAAATGCAGGCATCAATGCAACTGACTTAGAAAAACTATTCGCAGAAGTAATAGTGAAAAATTTCCCAAACATGGGAAAAGAATCAGAGATATAGATAAGTGAGGCACATAGAACACCAAACAGTCATAACCAAAATAAATCTACACCCAGACATATAATAATTAAGAGCCCAGACATACTGCATAAAAACAGAATACTAAAAACTGTTAGAGAAAAGACACAACTCACCTATCAAGAAAAGTTCATTAGAATCATGGCAGACTTTTCAGCACAGACCCTCAAGTTAAGATGAGCTTGGAGTGAAGTATTTCAAGCCATGAAAGAAAACAACTTTCAACCCAGATTGATGAACGCTGAAAAACTTTCTTTCAAAACTGATGGGGAAATAAGGTACTTCCATGACAAAGGGCAACTGAAGAAATTCTTGTCTACCAAACCAACTCTAGAAAGAACACTGTGAGACATACTAGAGAGAGACAAAAATGACTACACTTCCCATAACAATAACAGAGAGAAACCACCAGGCAGGGCAAACAATTAAATGAGGGGGAAAAACATGAAACCAACAACAGGAAAATAACATGACAAAGTTAAGCCAATACATATTGATTATATACATCAATGTAAAAGGCCTCAATTCACCAGTGGAAAAAAATAGGCTAACAAAATGGATCAAGAAACAGGATCCCACAATATACTGTATACAAGAAACACATCTGACTCGAAAGGAAACTCACAGACTAAAAGTCAAAGGATGGAAAACAATATTCCATGTAACAGGAACTCAGAAAAAAGTGGGCATTAGCTATTCTGTTTGTGGACAGTGTAAACTTCAAACCAAAAAATGATCAAAAGAGATAAAGAAGGTCACTACATACTTGTTAGGGGAAAAACTCAAAAGGAAGAGCTAACAATCATGAATGTATATGCACCAAATACAGTGGCACCCAACTATATAAGACAAATACTAATAGACATGAAAAACCAAATGCACAATAATACAAGTGTAACAGGGGGCCTTAATACCCCATTGTCACAAAGAGATAGAACAACTAGACAAAAAGTTGACTTAGAAATAACAGGACTGAATCAAACCTGTGAACAAATGAACTTAGTAGATGTTTACAGAATGTTGCATCCAACAACATCAGAATACACATTTTTCTCAGCTGCACATGGGGTGTTCTCTAAAATAGACCATATGTAAGCCCATAGAACATGCTTAAGTAACTGCAAAGGGATTGAAATTATCCCATGCATATTATCTGATCATAGTGCATTGAAATTGGAAATTAATGGCAAAAGAAACTGCAAAACCTAGATAAACACATGGAAATTAAATAACAACATCTTGAACAGCCAATGGGTTACAGGTGAAATTAAAGAAGAAATTAAATAATACCTAAAATTCAAAGAAAATGCAGATACAACATACCAAAACTTGTGGGACATAAAGAAAGCAGTCCTAAGAGGGAAATATATAGCAATTAATTGTCACATCAAGAAAACAGAATAAGCACAAATAAACAACTTAATGCTACACCTCAAGCTTCTAGAAAAAGAAGAGTAAGTCAAACCCAAAGCTCATAGCAGAGAGAAAATTATAAAGATCAGAGCAGAAATCAACACAATTGAGACTAAGAAAACAATACAGGTCATTTGTGGACTGCAGGGGAAGAGAACCAGGACTCACTCTCACTGGGAGGTGATCCCCACCTGGAAACCAGCTCCATGTGTGGGCTGCTGCCAGAGTGGGGAATGCCACACCCAAGCCTCCCTCTGTGAGTCAGCATCATCTGTGGACTACAAAAGGAGAGAACCAGACATCACCAAGAAGCAATCCTGGTAGGGAAACCATATCATTTTCATTGTTTTGTTGGGTTGAGTTTTATTCTCTCTTTTTTTTTTTGCTTGTTTGATTATGTTAAATCTGATGGCATGAGCAGCCATTTGAAAAATAGCAAGACATATTATGGTAAAAAAAATACAAAGAATTAATGAATCAAAGAGCTGGTTCTTTGAGAGAATAAACAACATTGATAAACCTCTAGCCAACCTTATCAAGAAAAGGAGAGAAAAAACTCAAATTTATGCAATAAGAAATGAAAAGGGTGAAATTACTATAGATCCCATGGAAATTCAGAAGATCAATAATACCTACTTTGAAAATCTTTACTCACATAGGGTGGAAAACAGAGGAAATGGACAAATTCCTAGAAATGCATGAAATACCAAAGCTGAATCAAGAAGATATAACAATTTTGAATAAACCAATATTAGCTACTGAAATTGAATACATGATTAAAAACTTACCAACAAAAAAGCCCAGGTCTTATGGATTCACAGCTGAATTCTAAAAGAAATTTAGAGAACATTTAATGCCAATACTCCTCAATCTCTTCAGTGAAATTGAAAGGGAAACAATTCTCCCTAACTCATTCCTGGAGGCAAGTATTACTCTGACACTAAAACCAGAGAAAGACCATATCAAAAAGGAGAACCATAAGCCGATCTCCCTAATGAACAGTAATGCAAAGATTCTCAGTAAAATACTGGGAAATAGAATGCAGCAAATCATCAAAAAGATTATACATCATGACCAAGTGGGATTTATCCCAGGAATGCAGGGATGGTTTAACACATGCAAATCAATAAATGTAATACACCACATCAGCAGAGCTGAAGACAAAAATCACAAGATTATCTCAATAGATGCAGAAAAAGCTTTTTGATAAAGTCCAACACTTGTTAATGATAAAAACCTTACAGGAACTTGGAACAGATGGTATCTACCTCAATTTGATAAAAGCCATCTATGACAAACCAACAGCCAACATTATACTAAAGGGACAAAAACTGAAAGCTTTCACTTTAAAATCAGGAACAAGGCAAGGATGTCCACTATCACCACTCTTATTCAACGTACTTCTGGAAACATTAGCCAGAGCAATCAGACAAGAGAGAGAAATAAAAGGAATAAGGATAGGAAAGGAAGAAGCTAAATTATCACTATTTGTAGACGACAAGATACTCTACATAGAAGACCCAAAAAATTC
Source organism: Dasyprocta punctata (assembly GCA_004363535.1). Taxonomy (NCBI): domain Eukaryota; kingdom Metazoa; phylum Chordata; class Mammalia; order Rodentia; family Dasyproctidae; genus Dasyprocta; species Dasyprocta punctata. The sequence continues at coordinate 82,565 of RJWM01002102.1, read as the reverse complement.
CATCAGAAGGCTACTAGAGTTAATAAACAAATTCAGCAGTGCAGCTGGATACAAAGTCAACACTCAAAAATCAATAGCATTCCTGTACACAAACTGCAAACTCACGGAGAGAGAAATTATGGATATCAACACCTTTCACAACAGCATCCAAAAAAAATGAAATACTTAGGAATCAACCTAACAAAGAATGTAAAAGACCTATATGCTGAAAACTATAGTACTCTAAAAAAGGAGATTGAAGAGAATGTCAGAATATGGAAAGCTATCACTTGTTCTTGGTTAGGAGGAACCAACATTGTGTAAATTGACATACTCCCAAAACTATTACACAGATTTAATGCAATCCCAATCAAAATACATTAACATACCTTACAGATCTAGAAAAAACATTCCTAAAACTCATTTGGAAACAGAAGAGACCTAGAATAGCAAAGGCAATTCTGGGCAACAAAAACAAGGCAGGAGGCATGTCAATCCCTGACTTGAAATTATACTACAAAGTTACAGTGATAAAATCAGTATGGTACTGGCAAAAAAATAGACTAGAGGATCAATGGAACATATTAGAAGGTGCAAATACAACTACAAAGACACTAAGCCACCTTATATTTGACAAAGGGGCTAAACATGTTCACTGCAAGAAAGATAACCTCTTTAATAAATGGTGCTGGAAAAACCAGCTTTCCACATGTCAAAGACTGAAACTAGACACATGTCTATCACCATGCACTAAACTGAAGTCAAAATGGACCAAAGATCTAAATATTAAAATAGAAACACTAAATCTACCAGAAGACAAGGTAGGTAGAAATCTTAAAGACATAGGGGTAGGCAAAGAGTTCATGAACAAAACACAAACCACAGAGGAAATACTTCAAAGAATCAACAACTGGGATCTCATCTTATTAAATGTTTTTCTACTTCAAAAGAAATTACCAATAAAGTGAAAAGAAAACCTACAGAATGGGAAATAATTTTAACCAACTGTCCATAGACAAAGACTTACATCCAGAACATATAAAGAATTGAAAAATATCAGGCCCCCCCCAAATTCAAAGACCCAATCCAAAACGGGCATTTGAGATGAGCATGCACTTCTAAGGTGAAGAAATACAAATGGCAAATAAACACATGAAGAAATGTTCAACATTACTGGTCATTTAAGAAATGCAAATTAAAACAATATTGAGATTCCATCTCATTCCAGAAAGAATCGCTGCCATCAAGAAATCAACTGATAACAAAAGTTGGCAGGGCTGTGGGGAGAAAGGAACTCTTCTCCACTGTTGGTGGGAGTGTAGACTGGTGCAACCAGTGTGGAAATCAGTATGGAGATTCCTCAAAAAACTAGGATTGGAACTTCCATTCAATCCCGCTATTCCCCTTGTGGATATTTTCCTAGAAAAATTGAAAGTGTCACGTCACAGTGAGATATGTGTACCCATATTTATAGCAGCATGATTTGTAATAGCTAAATCTTGGAAACAACCAAAATGTCCATCAACTGCAAAATGGGAGAAAAAGATGTGGTATTTATATACAATGGAATATTACTCAGGTATAAAAACCGATGATCTTGAGGCTTTTATCGGTAAATGGAGGCAACTTGAAACTATACTCATAAGTGAAATAAATCAGACTCACATTTGTCAGTATCGTATTGTCGCCAGTCGTGGTTGCGCACGCCTTTAATCCCAGCACTAGGGAGGCTGAGGTAGGAGGAGCGTTGTGAGTTCGAGGCCGGCTTGGGCTACAACACGAGTGCAAGGCCAGCCTGAGCTACATAGTGGGACCCTGCCTCAAAAAACTAGGGCTGGGAGTTTGTCTCAGTGGCTTAAGTGCCTGTCTGGCAGGCGTGAGGTTGTGAGTTCAATCCCTGGTGCCACAAAAAAAAAAAAAATATATATATATATATTATATATATATATATATATATATATATATATATATATCTCATATTGTCTTCCTAGTATAAAAAAAAATAACAAAAAACTGAAAGAGTAATAAGATCCAAAATGTACAATAGGTATTGCAATGATGAAAGGGAAAGAAAGTCCTCAAAATAAAGAACAACTTGGATAGGGGAAAAGAGAAATGGAAGAAAGGAAAAGATTACAAAAATGTAGGTATACACATATAATTGTATGTATGTATGTGTGCAGGATAGATAACTATATTACTGTCTGTTAGTTTATCCAAAAGAATAGTTTGTGTTGTCATTGTTTGATTGGTAATTTTTTATGCTTAGATCTTATAACTTGAACAACTACTTCTAAGATAACAATAAGCAATATATTAACTAGTATTGATTTCTTGCTGTTTTTTTAAATTTTGTATTATTTCTACCATTTTTTCTGTTCTGCTTTTTAAAATAATAATAAAAAGAAACATCCCCAGACATATTCAGCTATTTGATCTTTCACAAAGGGCCAAAAACATTTTGGAAAAATGATAGCCTATTTAACAAATGGTCCTGGGAAAGCTGGCTATTTATTTACAGAAGATTGAAACTGGACCCATATCTCTCACTACATGCTCTACGAAAATCAAAATGGATCAAAGATCTAAACATTAAAACAGAAACGGTGAACCAACTGTAAGATAAAACAAGCAGAGCACTTGAAATCATAGGTGTAGGCAAGAACTTACTGAACATAACTCTCATGGTGCAAGAAATAACAGCAAGAATCAGCAAGTGGGATTATATAAAATTAAAATCTTCTGCACAGCAAAAGAAACAATCAGTACAGTGAAGAAACAACCTACAGAATGAGAAAAATGTTTCACCAGAGAGTCCTCAGGTAGAGAACTCATATCTAGAACACACACAGAACTCAAAAGAATTAGACCCCCCCCAATAAAAGACCCAATCAAAAAATGAAGTGAAATGAGTACACACATCTCAGAAGATGTAGAAATAGCTAATGGACATATGAAAAAATGTTCAATATCTGTAATCATCAGAGAAATGCAAATAAAAACAACACAAAGGTTTTATCTTACATGAGAAACAGTGGCAATCAGCAGGAAATTAAACAATATTAAATGCTGTCATGGCTTCGATGGAAAAGGAACTCTTGTACATTGTAGGTGATAGTGTAAACTAATATAATCATTAAGGAAATCAGTATGGAGAATTTTCAAAGAACCAAAATCAGAATTTCCATTTGACCTAGTGATTCCTCATCTAGATATCTTCCCAAGAAAGTTAACATTCTCTTATTACAGAAATACATGCATACCAATGTTTGTAGCAGCACAATTCATAATAGCTAAATCCTGAAACAGTCAGTATACCTATCAACAGACAAATGGATAAACCAAATGTGGTATCTATACATAGTGGAATACTACTTGAGTATAAAGAAGAATAGATTTGAGACAACTGTAGAAAAATGGATACACCTGGAAAATATAATGTTAAGTGAAATAAATCAGACACACAAGCTTAAATACTGTATGGCATCTCTCATTTGAGTAAGACAAAATACAAATGAAGAAAAAATTAAATAAATGATACAAGGAAAGGGGGAGGCACTTCTTTCTTTTATTTTTAAATGGTAAAGGGTCCAGGAGACCAAGGGTATGGGGAGGGGAAATAAAAAGATTTAAGGTGTGTCATGTAAATGTGCCAAATACCCACAAGGAATCTAGACATTGTATGTCATTAAACACCAACTAAAAATAACAACTATAATGAAAATGGGGTAAAGGGATTTAGAGTCTGAGAGAGAGAGGTGGGTATGGAAGGAAAGGGGAATAAAAATAAATTGAGATACATTATGTGTATGGACTTATTCCCTAAGCTCAATGTAAGCTTCATGTATTGCAAACATGTACAAACAAAATAAAGTTCAATTAAAAGTAAAAAAATTAAAAATAAAATTTGGAAATACTACCATGAGGACTAAAAGTGTGCCAGGTTGGCAAAAATGACAAACACCTCAAATGTTGAGAGGGAAAAATACAGGTTGCTATGTTCTCACCCATTCTTCTATGTGCATAGCAACATCTTTCCATTAATAATTATGCAAACAACATAATAAAAGTACTTTCACCACCTGTTACAGTCAGAGTATTATTTTGAACTATCAAAGACAAAAAAGAATCAAGAAGCTTAGGATCTGTTTTAAACACAAATTATGCTCAACTGAAGCAATCTAAGAAGTCCCAATATATGTAAAGTGATTGAACCAGAATGCTTAAGTGTTTGGTAAAACTGAAGACACTATAGCCTACCATAATAATTAAGAGCTGAAACTACACTTGCGTAGTTTTTGCTGCTTTAAAAGCATTTTCAAATTTATTGCTGCAGTTTATTTCAAAACCATCTTTGTCAGGTTGCTGAGTAATATATTTTTTATTACTCACAATTTTCACAGGAGACAATAGAACCAGGAGGGAATGTAGAAGTGCAAAATGGAGGTGACCAGATGGAAGGAGTTTAGGAATCTTGACTGTTACTATTCATCTGGTCTGGAGAGAATCTATTCTCAAGTGCATCCAACAAGAAGACAGAGTAGTCAGGAGCAGAGTAGTCAGAGCATAAAAAGCGCTCTCCTTTTTACTTGTTGAACATCCACTGTTTAGCTTAAAAAAAAGCATGTGAAATTCTCTCTATATCATAGTATATCTGCATTTCTTTTAATACTGAAACCTTTTTGCATTAGTCTTTAACTGACTGATTCTATCTTAATCTCTGACTGTGAGTATTCCCATTGTATATTTGACCTTGGGTCTGTCCCCCAAACTCGAAGTCAGAACAAGGTTCCAGGACCAAGAACTGTGATGTGACTCCTGCAAGGGCATTTTCATTGACAGTCTTGAGGAATGTGTTTGGCAGAGGAATAACATTGAGTCACAAAGCATCACCAATTCTCTGTGTATCATAGTGACAAGAAAATGACTCAAGTATTCCCCAACCTCAAAATGTTTCTTAAGAAGTACATTTCCAATAGGGACAATCTCTTAGTTACGTTTCTGCTATTATATATGGAAAATACATGCTCTCCTTGACATAGTCATCACGTAGCTACTCCCTTTCACAAAGATGTAAGTCCAACAGTATGTTCTACAGGTTTTAAGTGTGCTAAAAATAAACATAATTTCACACCTTTCCAGAACACTTGTGTTTTCCAAGACTATGTGTTCACTAGGTACCTTACAACTTATTCCTTAATCATCACAGAATCCTTGTAACAGTTTGTCCTGACATAGAGCCATTTTCATCTTATGCATGGAGAACTTAAAAGAAAGGGATGCTCAAAGTTTCACACGAGGATCAAAGTTAGACCCTAGGAGTCTTCATTACGGGTACATTGTAACTGGATTCCTTTCTGTATTCAACCTTGTGTGCATGTATTTTTTTTAACCTCTTCAAGTCAATTCAAAAACACAAATCTCCATTTGATTTTATTCTGATTTTGTTACGGCTAAGCACCATTCTGTAACTTCTGATTTTGTTATGGCTAAGCACCATTCTGTAACTTTTCTAGTTTTTCCAGGCCTGGGATTTTGACTTATTGTACAATGACTTCTTGGCAACACTGTATTCAACAGGTGAGTTTGTAATTGTGTCCTCACAGAACAGAGAGAGGAAGATCCCGTGTGTGTATGTGTGTGAGTGCATGTGAGTGTGAGTATTAACAAAAGCATTAATCTCATCATGACCTAATTACCTTCCAAGGCTCCATCTCCCCATACTCTAAGATCAGGAAGATCAGGATTGCAACATAAATTGGGGAAGGAATTTATTTATTTCATAGTGGTTACTTACTGCAAATCTGACAATGGGAAGTTATTTTCTAAATTTCAGTTTTTTCATCAATGCCCAAGTGTTGAGATTAACCTGAGAATTAAATAAAACAATGTAAGTCAAAAAGTCTAATGCAATTCTTGCCTCTTTCTGGAAAAATTGGAAAATCTTGGATTTGAGGGTTGTATAAAATGTAAAATCTAGTCCTCTCTTCACTTAATAATCTTGGAATCTAGGGTGTTTTTTTTAACTTGAACATGCCTGATTTCTTTTCCACTTGGAAAGAGGGGATGCTAAGCGTATGTTTTGGGTTATCATTACTTATAACAAATGCAATGAATAATCGTTCTTACTATTAAGGATCTTTATACTCTTCATTAGACTATTTCTAATTATTATAATTTCTGGTTTTTTGTTTTCTTTTCCTTCTTTTTTTTCTCTTCCCAATTTTCTTATGCTACTCTACAATATGGTAGGTCATAAATAAGCACACAGGCTTCCACTTATAAATTAGTTTATAATTGCAATTCTGAATCTTAACATCTGGAAAGTTTTTGAAATAGTCCTATCCCTTTCTTATATTCCAGACCAACAGAGTTAGAATAAACAAGAGGCAGATGTCAAACATCATACTTTTAAATATCTCCCCAGATAATTCTGCTTTGCAGCCAGCGTTGAAAATTTTTGTTTTATGGAGATGCCCTCCATTCCTACCAACCACTTATAAAGCTGTAATTCTTTCATTATTCAAGAACCAAGCCTTCACCAGGTTAGTGCATAATTAAAACAGATAAATAAATACTTGAATTAAAACATATCTGGTAAGTAATTTCAGCAAAAGATGACAACTTGTGCTTCTTGTGTACAACCACATCAAACACGCAAGGATGAGCTGGACAATCTGCAGCAAGAGAGAAAGCCACTCGGAAGCTTTGCTGAGCCTGAATCTTTATCACCCAGATTTCTCTACAACTTTATATTTCTTCACCTATAATACCTTTCCATGAGAAAAGATTCCACTTTTAAGGGGTTCATCTGAATTAACAACAACAATAATAAAAAGCTATTAGCAAAAGTTTTTTGATTTGGTTAAGATGAGCTGTGAGAGGAACACAGAGTTATCAGGTACGGGGTAGGGCCACCCAGAGCCAGAGGTCCCTGAACTCGGTTGCTGCAGAAGCCAGACCACCGTCTCAGTGGGCACTAGGGTAGGACTTCTGATCTGGTGGGTACAGAAGGTAAAGAATAGAGCCAAAGAGAAATTTTTTCAAGCCTTAAGAACTTAAGGATCTTACTAGGCTTTGAACTTACTTGGATTTTGTCATACCTTTCTTCTTTCCTATTTCTCTCTTTTATAATGGGAATGGTTATCCTGTGCTGGTTCCATTGTTGTGTCAGGAAATGTATAACTTGTTTGGCTTCAGCTGCAAGGAAATTTTTTCTCTGGATAGATTGTACTTTGAGCCTCATCTATGTCTGATTTAGATGATCATTGGATGAGGTTTTGAATTTCATATTTCACAAGTGATGCTGAAATAGGCTAAGACTTCTCGTGTTGTTGGGATGAAACGAAATTATTTTGAATGCAAGAACAAGAATTTTTGAGGATTACAAATAGAATGTTATGGGCTACATCCCCCCCCCAAACAAAACCTTACATTTTCAAATCCAATCCGCCAATGCAATAGTAGTAGAAGTAGGACTTCGGAGACACAATGAGGTCATGAGGATGGGACTCTCCTGAATGGAATTGTCACAAGAAGAGGTTGCTCATTCTGTCTTTTTCTCTACCATGAGAAGAAACAACAGAAGATAGACATTCTACAAACAAGGAAGAGTGCCCACACCAGATGCCAGATAGGCCAACACCTTTATCTTGACCTTTCAGCCTTCAGATCTGTGAGACACGGATTTTTTGTAACTCAATCCAAAAAAGAAAAACAGTAATCTTGAGATATTAGGCACTTCATAGAGGGAAGCTCATGGTTGGGTATGGGGAGGCTGAAAATAAAATTTTAGTTGCTACTGCTACTCATTATTTTCTTTTTATTAGTTAATTATTTTATTCATTTATTTTTATCTTTTTGAGACAGGTTTTTGTTATGCAGTTTAGGCTGGGTTTGAACTCACTTTGTAGCCCAGGTTGGCCTCAAACTTGCACTTATCACCCTGCCTCAGCCTCCTGAGTGCTGGGATTACAGGCATGTGCTAATATACCTGGCCCCATTATTTTCTTGCAGGTACTCTTCATGATTTAAATTTATAATACAAGTTAACATGTACTTGTCCCTTCTCTCTGTAAACATTAGGTACTCAGTGTCTTCTTGCACAGTGCAAGGTACTAAATATGCATTTATTGAATGAGAAAGTGAGCAAGTGAATAAATGTCCAGACTAGGCTGACAAGAAGGAAAGTGTCCAAATCAGAAGACTCATATATCTGCTATTCAGAGCCCCCTTACCGCTGAGAATGTGAAGGGAGACACAGCCCACTGCTTCTCTAGAACAGGTGAGGAGTTGTTTCCTTTGAATTTTTTATTCATCAGCTATTCCTTGTGGCTGGGGAGTAACTCTTCAAGTTAAAAAAATTGTAATCACTAATCATTTATAAGGCATTGCTATCATGCATGATAGAATAATAAAGCAATGAGCAATTCAGAATATCTGCTCATACTCTTTAAAATATTTTCTAAGATTCAAGAAAGTAAGTTAAATAATTTGAGCCTAAGGGCTTATGAAAATGTTGCTTATGGTGTTCTTTGGGAACATGGAGGAGGTATTGAAAAATGCCTTTGAGACATTGCTTGAGCTTTTATAACTATACAGAGCATTTTAAATTCTTACTTCTGAGGTGGTGTATATTTGCAAACTCTACCCTGATGCATATAGTGATGTCCATGGTAAAAAGTCTCATTCTCACCTCTTTTGTTTGTCATTTGTACCTCACCAGCCTGAACCAGGTGATCTTGTATGTCCTCCCAGTGTTTCTACAATCAAAGCAAAACACGGAGTTACATACATTCTTATTTTTCTCCCTTATCACTCAGTATGGAATATGATACACACTTTGTGCATATTGTTGCTTATACTTAGACTAATAGAGATCTCAGCGTTTCACTACACATGGGGTTTTAGTTTGCTTTCAAGCCATCTCTTGTAAGAAAAAGAATCTTACTTAAAATGTGGGAAATAATCATTTTAGAAGAATAACCTGGAAAATTGGGAAAAGAGAATTTGTCCTGTTAGTGTGGAGAGGAAATTGAAGAGAAGTCACTTGAGAGACTCCTCACTGGTGGAAACACCCCACAAGTGCTGCAAACATTCTGGAAGGACAGCATAAAATAAACAAGGAAGTGATCAATCATCAGAGTTGTCCTCTAAGAAGATCAGTCCACAGTAAAGTCAACAGTGGATGCCAAATGAGCCAGAAGGTAGAGATGAGAGGCAGCGAGATCTCCTAGAAGTAAAATAATCTGAATCTAAACTGGACACGATAGTAAAGAGGATGGGGTGGAAAAGCTATAAATATGAGAAACATTGTGGAGTTTTATTCTATAGCAGCAGTTCCTTACCCTTCCTGTTCTGCTGTCATACATGACAGTTAATAAAGCTCATCTGTCCTACTCAATCCTATGGATATATTAGTAACATGTTCAAGTTTCACCTTGTTAACCTCACTTTCATCCTTTCCCCTAGCAGTATCCAAAAAAAAAAAAAAATCAGAATTCATATCAGTGAGAATGATGAATTGCAGAGCTAATTTTGACTCCCCACTATTTTATGTACTTGTTAAAAAGTAAATCATTTATAATGTTGGCATTTTGTTATTAGCAATAGTGAATTATTTTGTAACTGATTGATAGAAGAGTCTTATGTGCCAACTTGGAGCCACAGACTTCCAAAACTTGATAACTAATTCTAAGAATTTGAAGTGGGACCATAGGAAAGAAAGAAGTTGATGCAAATGTAAGTACCCAGATATATGGGATATAATTAACAGAGATGGTGAATAAAATAGGAACGTAATTCAGTATTGGTGAAGGCAGATAATAGCAGGGAAACCCAGCTGTGTTCTTTGACTGCACTGAGATGTGCAGTAGAAATCAGGTGATGGTAAGAGATTCTCTTTTCCTCCAGTTCAGCTTCGCTGGCTAACCCAGGTTCTGCAGCAGTGCTGCTTGTCCCTACGTCTTACATAGTTTGCAAAGACTCTTTCAGCTGCTGACCTTTATTCCTCCTTTCTCCATCTTAACTGAAACAAACGATTGATTAAAAAAATGTCAGTCTCCCCGGAAAGACAGGTATCGTTACCCACTTTCCTCTGCATCATTTCTCCTTCAGTGCTCTTTGAAACAAAACCAACCAACAAATCAGTTCTCTGTTTCTACAAACAGATACTCGAACAGGACAGATCCTTAAGTCTCAGCTGGATATGCATATGATTCTCATTAAAAGTTCAGCTAGAAATCCTTATTAACGTGTGAAACCTGTGTTTGAAATAATGATGTGTGCTTGTGGGTTAGTTTTGTTATTCATCCCTAAAGCCGAGATTAATTTCTGGCTTATACATAGCAGAGGCTCAGCAAACAGTTACTTTTTAGGAGAGGTCTCTAGATGGCTCCAGGCCTTCCAAAGGAGTATTATTATCTTGCGCTTGGCATTTGAATTCCATACAAATCAGTCATGTAGACAACAACAAAGCCTTAAGTCTGAGGCCACAGCCACACTGGCCCAAGAGAAATGGGCAACACATTTGGGTAGGTCTGTTGGAATAGGCAACAAAATATGTGGAATGTGTATCTTTGAGGTTTATTTTGGAAACTACCTTTTCTGGCAAGCCTGCACTGATCCCAAATAAGTTAGGTGCCTTCCACAGCAGCCTCATTGCACTCGTTACTTGTGACCTTCACAGTATTTACAGTTCTCTGATACAGTTGTTTCATAGTACACAATCCTCCACTGAATTGTGACCTTTTGAGGGCAAGTAGAAGGTCTATTTGGCTCTGTCGACCCAGAATCTAATATGAGACCTGACACCTGGGGAGATTTCAATTGCTATTAAAAAAAAATAATAATAAAACTAAAAACTAAAGACCTCAATATGGGTTGTAAATTCCCCATCTTCTTATCTGTTTGCTTCTGCAGTTTCATGCTCTCCTTTACTGATTTTATAAAGCTCAGGATATCAGCTTCTCTCAGATCCTTAAGTGTACTGTGGTCTGTCCTACCAATGGGAGTTTCCCCATATTGGTCTCTAAATATGTTAGATCTCAGCTCGTATTTCACTTACTTGAGAAAGCCTTCTCTGATTCTACCTGACTCCAATTCATACAATGCTATTACCTTTCACCTTCCATTCCTATTACAGACTGAACTTCTTGTGATTATAGTTCTAGAACCATGTTCCATTACACCCTAGCACTCACTTCATAACTCCACATTCATTTCTGAACTTATCTGACAGCCCTCCCCTCTCCCATCATTCAATTTTAATTCCCCCCAAACAAGAGGGAATTTCGCAGTACTGTTTATTCCAAATGATCAGCACCATGCCGGGCATACAGAGTGTGCCTAATAATGTTGTGGAATAAATGATGAATATGAATGAAAGAATTAATAAATTCAGATGAAGTATGTCAAGCCACTGAAGGCAAAGAGAAAAGTGTTAAAGCTCAAAAACTACAGCAGGTTTTATTGCATTATGTTGCCAAATGCAGAAAAGTGACCTTTGGATGAGTATCAACAGCAAATTTGTTGAAGCATATTGGGTGCAACATGAAAAAATTTGTGAAACATATTTTTGAGGATAAGGAATAAACTGAGGTTAAGTTTTAAATTAATAACATGACTAAATGAAGGACCTTATGTAGTTATTATCTATATATGAATGTACTCAAATAAAATACAGGTGGAATTAGTGGTGTGTTTATGATTTTCAAATACTTCCTACTGATACTTGCAGATAATATGAAAGAACATTTAGTTGGATGTACTTAAATTGGTACAATACTTAAAATAATAGTATTTTAAGAACAAAATCACCAAAAAACAAAAGAATTTACAACTTGGCAGATCTAATATTTTATGATTAAAAAATAATACTTGTGTTTCATACAACAAAGACCTATATTATCTGTAAGAAACTTATAGTTTCTCAGAAAGAACATAGACTCAGGTTTGAATTCTAGTTCCATTAATCTTTGGCTATGTGAATTTGGCTTCATTTCTTTTCCATGAAATTTACAAGCTCCTTCCTGCTTCAAAGATTTTTGTCTTTGGCTTTTTCTCATCCTTTACATTGCAAATCAGACTTTCCCTCCAAGGAAAAGCTGTTTTCAGGCATGATCCCCAGGCAGCAGATTCTGATGTGCCAGTGTGTTCATAGAAAGTTGATCAGGAAATATTCATAAGACCAATATCCATGAAAGATAAAACAAGCAGGTTTGGACAGAGAGACAGAGACTTAACTGCAGTGCAAACACAACTTAGGCTCAGCCCATCATGCAGAAAACCCCAGAGCTAGGATGGCTCTTCACAACTGTTGGATTGAGACAATGGGACCGGCATCCAAAGTCATATGATTAGGACAAGGCAACTCCCTTCTGCCAAGAACAGTTCCCAGAATGATTCAGCTGTGAGCTCATCTCAGGAGTCAAGGGAATGGGACCTTCTAGAACCTGAAGGGGATCAGCAGGGTGTGCTCCAGCATCTAGTACAGTGGCCTTATCCAACAATGCTGTATTAATTGGCAGACACAACCCTATATGCCTTGTCCACTGCATCTCATAGTACCACTCCACTTGTTTTGTTTCTATTGTATCACAACACTTTAAGTTAACTTGTGCATTTATTCATTACTCGTCTGCTCTACTCAAAAGGTAAATCAACTATTGTGGGCTAAGCCATTGTCATAGAATGATGAGTAATTAGTAGTTAGTAGAAACCAGAAGGATGGAAGTCTGTGGAATTTAGAAAGAATATTAAAATAATATTCTTACTTTGAAAGTGGGAACAGAATATGATCTTAAATTGTGGTATCAATATGTGCTATAACTTCCAAGCAAGTTTTCCAAAAAATAAAAATCTAACATTTTTACTGTAATTTATAATGTATTTTTATTGTGGAAGATATAGATTATAGAAATGCTGCAACTAAGAAAATAAAATTCATCCATTAGCAAAATACAGAGAGTGATGACCACTATCAGCAAAGTCAAGTGCGTTCATTCTCAATTTCTACGTCCATTCATATTTTCTACATAATTGAGATTTTACCACTTTTGTAATTTTGCATTTGAGGGCTAGTGGTCTAACTCAGTGGTTGAGAGATTACCTAGCATATTCAGAGCCTTAGCTTCAATCCGCAGTACTAAAACTTATTGCATTTAGCTTTTTTTCCCCTTGATATCATACAAATTTTTGAGGTTATCAAAATCCTTTAGGAACTTTATTTTGAAAGGAATATTCTTACAGTTGTAACATTATTATCAAACCATAGTATCATGATTAGGTAATTAGATTGTTTCTGATTTTTGTGTGATTATAAACAATTCCAAGTAAATCTTTTTATAATAAGATTTATTAATGATTATCCCTTTAAATGCTCAGATGATCTAATTTGTTAATCATATGCCTCATTTGTCAGTTAGAGCAAATCAGTCCCTCTCATTAAGGTCTTTTATCAGAAATAATAGAGTAGAACCAATCACTAAGCTGTAAGTGAAAAATCCTAAGTTTATTCCTATTGGCTAACCTAGTAGTAATGTAGCTTTGGAAAAGTAATGTAATTTTCTACCCTGGGACTCAGTTTCTTTGTTTAGCAAATCAAATGTTTAGTATAGATAGCCTTTCAAATCCCTATCGGCTCTAATATCCTATATGTTATTTTAACAGCTTCTTATATTTCTCCAAGAGATAGCCTTCATGGGCTCAATGTTAGTCCTCTCACATTCTGAGTTACCTACAAATTTTCTCTGATTTCCTGTATTTCTGATTTAATTTCCTTTCCTTTATCCAAATTTGGCTATTCCTTAATCTTCTTATCTAGGTCTTACTTTTGTTTCTTCTTTCATTGCCATCCATTAAGCTGAGATGAACCCTCTCTTCTTGATCTTTTACCCTCTCAATACTTGATTCTCCTTTAAATCTTTTCTCAATACTTACTTCTTTTCTGTAAAACCTTTTGATGTTTAGTACTTACAGATTGCTTAGCCCTCTACTTTCTCTTTTCCTGAAAAATTAATTGAAAGTAAAATATTGGGTAAAAGAATAAAAGACAGTAGAATTAGTTCAAATAAAGAGATACAGTATACAACTGGTGTTTTAATATATTTCCTGTATATGTGGTAAGGGGATTGAGGTTGGGGGTGTGAAGGAGTCATATTGCTGAAGATTGGCTGAAAGGCCAAAAAATATTTCAGCTGTTCATCAAAGGTTAATAGTGGCCTATACGTCACATTACTCTTAATCTCATAATAAAATGGCTATAGTAAGCAGTAATCGGTAACATTTTAAATTGTTTTTTATAAGTCAGATGTTATATTAAGTGTATTAACAAGCAATGGCTTCTTTACATCCTCTGAAAACCCTGTGAAGTAGGAATCATTAATAACCACAATTTGTAGGAAAAGAAACTAAGTATTGAAATTATTTTGTTGTTTTATAGCATGCTTGCATTGATGATATCAGATCACAGGAGGGTATTTAGTGTAATCTCAGGTTTGGCTTATATTATATATCAGGATGTTTAAGGGCTTGTCCAAAATCAGACTGAGGCAAAGACTTAGCAAGAACCTCTCAAAAAGCAGCAGAGAAAGAAGAAAGTGTGAAAAGGAAGTTGAGGGAGCCAAAGTAAAGCTTCATCATTGAGACCACCACTGTAGTCTTTGGGGAGTAAAGTCTTTCTTGGTCTCACAAGGTGTGTCCCACCATGACCATGGAAATGGATATTCACTGTCTTGTTTTCATGTTTGAAGATGTGTTTTCAGAAAGAAAAATTTAAATGGATATAATAGGCATAGGATCCTGGTGTGTTTTCTGTTGCTGTAACTGAATAACACAGACAGAATAATTCATGCAGCATTATAGTTTATTTACTCACAGTTCTGGAGGCCCAAGGTTCAGGGGCCATGAATGGTGAAAATCTTTTCATTGGTTAGAATACTTCAGAGTTCTGAGATGGTGTAGGACATCATGCGTAGACAGAGTAAGTGTGCTTGCAAAGTTCTCTTCCTTTTTTATAACGTCATTCATACAATGATGCGTGTCAGGCCCTCATGACTTCATCTAACCCTAATACTCCAAGAATTCCCACCTCCAATACCATTAGCATATAATTTGTAAGGTTATGTTTCCAACACAAGAATTCTGGGGTATACTCTTACACAAAAACCATTTGGTTTTGTAAGTCTAAGGAAAGAGTGGTTCAATCAGATTAAGCTTGAGAAAAACTACAAAGAAATTAGTAGAAATTCAAATATGTGTTACCCTCAGAGATGCTAAAATAATCTAATAGAAATATAGTTAGTTTTGTTCAAATCACTGTGTAAGATTTCCATACAAACAGGCTAAAGCCAGAAAACCAGTGCAGAAAATATTCCAGGAAGCCATTGATAACCACCATTGAAAGAAAAATAATTACTACATTAGCAAGAAGCCTATAGGATTGTTCAAAAGGCAATTAAATTTAACATGGCAAGAGAGAAAGAATGACTAGGAACTGAGACAGTAACCCAACAATAAATGCTAGGCTCACACAGGATTCAGGAATGGTGGACCAGGGCCAGGGAGTATGGAAAACATGGAGTAGAAGGTTTCCCTCTGTAAGGTCTGACCTAGTTTGCTGTCATGTCTCCAGTACCTACATTGTATCGGCAGAGATCAAATTGTGGAGAACCACTTGGATTGCTTTGCTTGAAAGAAGGGCATTTGGCCCTACTTCTGTGTCTTGACATGTACAGAGCTGGCTAGCATATTTATTTATCCCTTCAATTGGCTTTAAGCAATACAAATGGGACTAGCCAAAGTGCTGATGTGTAGTCTTTGAAGCCCTGTGACAGGTCAGTCATGCCCTGCCTATAGCTCCCAAGTAGTATGAGTGAGCTGGCCCAGTGACTCCAGGCTGTCAGCTGAGACTGAACATCGAGAAAGAGACAGCAATACCTCAGTGAATGACATTACATATCAAAACTGAAACACCAACCCCAAAACACTAGATACTGCCCAGTCTGTGATATGCAGATTACCCTTTCTGCATATCTCTCTCTCTCTCTGTATATTGCAGAGGTGATTTCAGGTCTCCTACCTAGCCCACCTCACAGTACTCACATACTTTCAGGCTTTCTCTGTCACTCTTCGCTGAGCTACTCCCCTCTTCAAAAATTATTAAAACCTGGATTCAGTCCTGAGTCAAGGCCTTTGTCCAGTTAACCATTGCTTTGACTGGACTTAGGAACCCCTTCATTCCCCACAGCTACAAGTATGACTTAGTGTCATTATTTTCATCATGGGTTGTACTGGAAGTGGTAGATTAGAATTAATTTACTGGAATTCCAATAACTCTTTTTCAGTTTAATAGTGTGTTTGCTAGTTGAATGCCTGTTTATAAATATAAGATCAATGAGGAAACAGACAGTAGTAAATATTCATATACAAACAAAGTAAATAATGAGTGAATGAATAAGTGATTTACAAATAGTTTTCATCTCACATATCTGCTTTCTGGCCTTAAATATATGATTTCCCATACCCCAGATGTAATCCTTCATTCATGAAATTCTTGGTTTTTAAATGTATTACCATAACTTTGTTTTCAAAACAAAAGAATAAAAGCTCTATAGGACTTCAAAACAAGATGATAGAAAATCAACAATGACTACCATAATGTCTTGTTTTCTTCAAAATAGCTGTTCGTGTCATCACACATCATAAAATCAAACAAAACAAAACAATAAAACCAATTGAACAAAAAAATTAAAGCATTACAGGACTTCAAAATAAGATAATAGGAAACCAACAATGGTTACCATAATACATTCCATTATGCTCCAAATAGCTGCCCATACCATCAGACACAGTAAAATCTAACAAAACAAGACAGAACAAAACTAAACCTAACAAGATTATGAAAACAATGCAAGAGTTCAAGATAAGACAAGAAATTAACCACCTTCCCCTGCTAGTTTTTTCCTCCCCTATCACTTTCATATTTATTGTGCTTTTTGGATCCCACTAAATCTTGCTTTTTATGCTAGAGTTCACCTGTATGAGTTCAAGCAGTTTTGTCCATGAACATGATCTCCAGTTGCATCCATTTACCTACAAAAGCCTCAAGATTATCCTACTTTATAGCTGTGTAGCTTTCCATTGTATGAAAATACTGTATCTGTCTTATCCATTCTGCAGTTGATGGGCAAATTACTTTTTTCTGGTCTCCTGTCATGTGGAACAATTGTTTCCTCTCCTTTGATTTTCAGTCTACGAATTTCCTTTTGAGTTAAATATGTTTCTTGTATACATTATATTGATGGATCTTGTTTCTTGATCCACTCTCCCTGTGTTTCTTTTTATTGCTGAATTGAGGCCATCTATGTTAATGGTTACAACTGGTATACATTGGTTTGTCTCTGCTATGCTACCCTCTTGTTGTTGGCCCTCCACTTTTCCTTCATTCAATTGCCTGTCCTATTTGGTGATCCTCCTCTGCTGCTGTTCCTAGAACCATGGTCACCTTTATCTCTCTCTAGAGTACTCTTCAGCAGTCTCTGTAGAGTTGGTTTGATGGTCATGAATTCCTTCAGTTGTTCTTTATCATAGAAGCATCTTATTTTTCTATCAATTTTGAAAAATAATTTTGCAGTGTACATCAATCCAGGTTGGAAGTTATTTTCTTTCAGGATTTGAAACACTTCACTCTGAACTCTTCTTGGCTTAATAGTTTGTGTTGACAAGTCTGCCATAATTCTGATTGGTTTTAATTTATAGGTGATCTGTTTCTCTAACAGCTTTTAATACTCTGTTCTTGTGCTGAATTTCTGGGATCTTAATTATTATATGTCTGGGTGTGGTTTTGGTTATGGCTAGTTGGACTTCTATATGCCTCACTTATCTGTATACCAGATCCTTTTCCCATGTTTGGGAAGTTTTCTGATATTACTTCTATAAATAGCCTTTTTAATTCATTTGTGTTGACCCCTGCTTCTTCACTGATACCTGTCACTCTTAAATTATTTCTTTTTGCATCATGTTTCAGCCATTGAATTGTTATTTCCTGGTTCCTTGTTATTTTTAAAAGTTCTTTCCTTTCACAATCACTAGCCACAATCCTGTCTTCAAGGTCTGAAAGTCTATCTTCAGTCACTTTCAAGCAGTTTTGCCAACTTTCAATCAACTTTTTAATTTCCTGGATATCTCTTTGAATCTGTTTCATGCATTGCAATTCCTTTCTATATTGTTCATTCAAAGTTTCCATCATTTTCCTATGCTCTTTTTTTTTATCTATGTCTTCTTTAGATATACTGAGCAATTCTTTCATTTTGTTTGTAATACATCCTTTTACCTGAGACATTATTTCTAATCTGATTGCTTTTACAGTTTCATGAAGTTGTTTGTTTACTTCAGTTGCTATCCTCTCAGAGATTTAATTTTCTTTCATGATTGTATTTCCCAGACTTGTTCTGTGTGGGCTGGAGGTCTGAGATTGCCTTTTGCTCCTTCATCTTGATATTTTCCTGGATTCCTCCCAACAAGTTGGTTGTGGGGTCCCAGGCACTTTCCATGTTGGCTGCCCCTCTGAGGTGTAGGGGAATGGGGCAAGCACCTGGGTTACTCTGACCCCAGATTACCAGGGAGGTAGTGGGGCATAGGGCAGTCTTCTCCCTATGCCCCATAGCTACACTGGGGCTTCCCTGATGCCAAGGGTATGTGGTGGTAAGGGTGCTTCTCTCAGCCTGTATGTCTATACCAGGAGTCCCCTGATGGTAGCAAGGACACAGAGGTGTGTTTGTCTGGCTCTCCCAGTGGGCGATGGTTGTACAAAGGAAGCAAGGGTCTTGAATGGTGGCCTGAAGGTGCATTGGGCTTACCTGGCTGTGTGCCCCTGCCCACGCTGGCTGCCTGTGGAAAGCAAACCTGTATTGGCTGCAACCAGCAGTCAGAGGTCGATCTGGCTGGTTCTCTCTGCCTGTGCTGGTTGCCCGCAGTAAGCAAGCCTTCCGATGGTGGGGACTGGCAGGTGGAGGCAGACCTTGGATTCCAATAACTTTTCCATGAGATTACAACTATAATCTTCACTGGACTATGACAAGGCCCAGGAAGGGCTTACTATGTGAATGAATGACAATGAATTATTGAGGCCAAGATGTAGCCATTCCCAGGTTAGCAAGCACAGTAGAGGACAGTGGATTAACCTTCTATTCAGGTTAGTGCCTTTCAGGTCTTGACTGGAAAGATCTCTTATGTCACCCAGTCACAGCATCGGCCGGGATGTTCTCCTGGGAGAGAAACAGGTAGCTCACAATTCTAGGGTTAATTAAGAGATAGAACAGGGAGAGCTGAGACCCAGAACTAAGCACTCTAAGAACCAGGAGCATCGTGGAAGCTCAAATCCTCAGCCTTGGAGGATTTCTTGCCGTAGAGAACAGTCACGAAGAATGAAGCAGGCGGTTAGATGTCAAGCTTCACAGGTTATACCTTCTAATAGCAACTGTAGCCTGGGTGTGGGTACTTGACTTGAAGTTTCTTAAAACCTCAGAGCTTCATAGAGATAACAAAAAGGAATGGGGTCATTACAAGAGGTGGAGACGTAGCATAAGGAGATTTAGTAGGAAGCAGGAAGGTATAAAATGTCGAGTTTCAGGTAACAAGGAGGAAAGAAATGAACGCTGATTTGTTGTATTCTCTGCATCAGGTTCTTTCCCTTCACTAGCCCATGTGACCCCCACCACAGGGACAGGAACTGCCTGTTATTCTCAGTTTACAGGTGCCAAAATCTGAGTCTAAAAAAGGTAAGTGATCAGAGGAGGATCCTATACATAAGTTAAGTTTTTGTCTATTTTCTATTGCTAATAGCACAATATAACTAACTGGGTAAATTATAAAGAAAGGGGTTTTATTGGGGCTCATGTTTCTGGTTTGAGGTCAAGGGGTCCCAAATGGTAACAGCCTTCTTGCTGGCAGAATACTCAAGGGGCACAGCGATCACGTGGCAAGAAACAAGGAACACCCAAGAGATCCATTCAAACTGGTTTTTATAATAGACACACTCATGAGATAACCCATTAATCCCATAAATGGATTAATCTACCTATAATGGTAGAACTCTAATCACTTCTTCAGGTCCCATCTGGTCCCATCCCTTAATATCTCATACTGGGAATCACAATTTCACATGGGTTTCTGAGGTTACAAATCATATTCTAAATCATAACAATGTATGCGCAGGTTGGAATTTGGATGCTGTCTGATTTTAGTACCAATCTTTGTTTCAAGTACCTGTTGTCCACAGGAGTTAATGCCTAGCATCATTGTGGGAGTCGCTTCTGCCTCCTTTTCATGCTATCAGTTATCTGATGTCTAGTGAGACTAGGAAACACATAATTTTTTAAAGATTTACCTTGCCAAGTGACTTTTGGGCTTTCACTGGAGTTAAGAAGTGTTTATAGTAGACATTGAAACCATAAAGCCAACATTTTATTTGTTGTGGAACTTGTCCCAGGTCTTGCAAATGTACCCAAGCTACTGCCACTGTTGTTCTGTGCTGGTTGTCCTCACCTGTGACTCTCGTTCTTGGGCCAGTCGTGCATTATATACCACTCTTTGCCAAATATGCACTTTTAAAGACCCCCAAAGGAAAACAAGTTCTGAATAAATCGGGGAAAATATGTCATGTTTCTTTTAAACTATCTCCCATCTTAAAATTTAACTGATTCATTTTACTCTCCAATGAAGAAAACCCTGGGGGTTGCCTAGTTGCTACTCAGATGTTCTAGAAATAGCACTTTAGGCCATAATTTCAATTTCTCTGTAACCAAAATTTGAACTCAGTTTAATAATCAGAAATTTCAAAATAAACTTGTCTTTGACTTTCTTCTTGAAAGAGTGTTCTTCAGAGGAAAGTAGATATGATTTCAAATTTCAGATCTGTTTTTGACCAGTTAAATGAGTTTAGGTAAGCTAATTTGGTTCTCTGTTTTGTCAATGCAAGGTGGGCATAAAATGGTAATGATTATCTTTCCCTTACAGGCCTTCTTTCTAAAAATGACAGAAGTAATGTATAAAGCATTTAACAAATCTTTTATCATCAACCAATAAACAAATGTTAGCTTCACTTTTATTCCTTCCAATCTCTGTCCACTTGTCCTGGAGGAGAGTCTAGAAAGTAGGTAACAGACATTAGATGGAATGTGTTGTTAAACAGTAGCAATCAACAGTTCTAAGTTTTTACTGTGCTAAAGTTCTGGCAGCACAGTTATCATGCATCTCCTAGATTCAGAATAAACAACCACAGTGAAGAAAAACCCAACTCAGACACCCAGATCCTATTTGCTTCTGGGAAAGAATTGTGTGTCTTATTAAATACCAACTACTGTGCTATTCTCTTCAGAAAATGATTGGTTGAATTAGGTGGCCAGGGAGTAACAATTGAATAGAGCCAGGAAAACAGCTGTGTCTGGATGGAGGCAGCATGCTTCCAGCTCTTGCTGATTCATTCCTCCAACAGTTTTTACTTAAGAGAACCATCTATAATGCATGGCTGCAGGACTATATAGAAGGCAAATCACCCAAACTGTGAGCATTACAAGCATTGCACATTGCCTTTTGCAATTCTGAGAAACTGCATGATGAGCCACCTATAATTTTTGTAGCAGGAACATGAAAGGAAGGGAAGTGTAGCCACTCAAATAAACTTGAAGAAGTGAGAATGCTTGATGTGTGCTTTGGGGACATCTTCACCATCCTTCCAATATCAATTAATTATCATTGACTTAGTCTGCAAACATCTGATGAACATCTACTATGTGTCAGGCATATGGTTAAGTAACTAATAAATACTGGGTATAGAAAGAAGTTAGATTCCCGTGATTCCTCCTGTCATGGAACTTGCAGCCTAGCCACTTCCATAAATCTGTCATTACAGAAAGAAATACGAATTTTCAATTTAACAAAAATGCTGTGAGGGTAAGAAATAGTAGACTTACTTTGAGGTCCGAGCACAGGTTTTGCTTACATTTAAGTTGAAACTACAAAAGGAGCAAAAGGGGGCCATATAAAAAGCCAAGACCAGGGGATCCTGGTCAGCAGCATATGCAAAGCCTTGAAAAGGGGGAAAGCTTGGCTTTTTCTAGGAACTCAAAGAAAGCCCATGTGGCTACCACAATGTGAGCAAGGGCAAGTGGTGTGAATGGGAACTTGGGGAAGAAAATAGGCTAGTAGGCCTTGTATCAATGGTGGTTTTTATTCTAAGGTTAATATAAAACTATTTACTGATTTAATTCAGGGGTAAGCATAATCAGATTTACAATTTTGAAAGGTCAGTTTGGTTGCTTGGTGGAGAGAGGTCCATGTAGGGAGGGCAAATAATGACCCACAGCTAATTAGCAAGCATTTCAATATTCTATGCATAGAGCTCTGGTGTGGTGTGGAGGCAGGAAATTAATGACAGTAATGATAATGCAAATATAGAGAAGTAGAACAATGAGGGGTACACAGCCAAGGTAGAATTGATGTGAGCAATGTCAGAGTGGCTAGGAGGGGTAATTCAGATCACTGTCAGGCTTTAATGGGATGCATGTATGTTGATGCCAATCACTGGGATGGGAAGGTTTGGAGAAGCAGAGGACAATCCAGATTTCTCCTGTGCTCCTCAAGATATACACATATCTTGCACATGTCTTTATTATGGAATGAACCACACTATACTCTGTTTTACTTGTCTCTCCGTTTGTCTATCTGGCTGCTTTCCCCAAAATCTTTTAAGCCCCTTTGAGCACGAAGCACAAAGGCTGATATCAAAACCTTTCAAATTGAAGAGCACGGGGTTAAATCTGTATGTCACCAGTTGTGTGACACTGAGCAGGTTACTTATACTCACAGAACTTGGATTTCCACTTTACAAATAGCATGCATTTACAAGATTACTGGAGTAAGATAAATTACATAACATGCCCTGTTCTTAGTGTGTTATCAAGGAACTTCAGCTGTTGTTATCTTTAGAATCTTCCATATTCCTATTTCATAATAGATACTCAGGATTTATGGATTACAGGTATGAATTCATTAGAATCTATTTAGGTTTTCTCTGAACAAATGGGTAAATCAAGCCTACATTCTGATAAGAAATCTACTATTAACTAACTGATTACTATTGGTTTTAACCTCACTGGTTTAAGCGCAGACTCATTCTCTTCATTTGTAATATATCGCAGAGTTGTGCAAAAGGAAGGATAGCAGTGTGTTAGACTTTATGGTTTCTTAAGGCACTTCTAAATTTATTTATTTATTTTTTAATATTTTATTAATAATAGAAGACAAGACAGAAGAGAATCCCCCATACTTGCTACATTGCCTGCTGTAAAGTGATGCTTGGGTTGCTGACCAGAGGCCTGGCCGAATCTACAAAAGTTGGTTGATGTTCCTTGGTTGCTATCAATTTAGCCAGACCTCCGAAACAGCAGGTTGCTGATGGGGGGGGAGGGGGGCAGGGGGGGGTTTGTCCCTGATTGCGCCGGTGCCGCTCCGGCCTGGTGGCGGCCCCGTGAGGAGCCCCTCTCATTCTCCTCCAAGGTCCTGGGTCAGGACCCCGGAAGGCAGTCCATGTTTAGTCCTGATCGGTGCCTGCGCCCGCTTCTAAATTTAAACTTGCAATAATACTCCAGTTCTTCTTAAAGTACACCTATTTGAGCAACTATTAAAGGGTACTTAATAATTCACCAGCTTCTTATCTTCTTTCTCAATTGAGTAACACTGGACTGAAGGCTGAGTAACATAATTCTTGGTTAACAGGTGAGGAAATTGAGGTTAAATTGCACATTTGTGGCTAATACTTGAATTCAGAACTTACACAGAGATGATGATCCTCTTTCCACTGCACCACGTAGCTTCTCAGATTAGGTGGCAATCTTCATGAGCAGAGACAATTCATTTTTAATAGCCATATTGAAGTCAACCACTTATAACTTTTGGATCACTTAGGCCTAAAATCTATTTTAGAAAAAATTATTTCTGATGTTTACTTATTTAGATCTTCTTAACTCTATTATGCTTTGCAATGTAAATATAAGTGAACTCACATGTTATTTTAAATTTTCAACTAGCCACATCAAAAGTTGAAGAAATTAATTTTATTTTATTTTTCATTTAATCCCATATATCCAAAATATTATAATTTCAATATGCAACCAATTTCAACACTACTGAGATGCTTATAGTCTTTCCCATTCTAGGTCTTCAAAATCCAAGGTGTAATTTTCAGGTATAGAACATTTCAGTTCAGCCTAGTCACGTGTGGCTATTGACTACTATATTGTACAGGACAGGATATGATATATATATATATATATGTATATATATATATATGTATATATATATATATATATATATGATTCATTAAAGATTTCCCTGAGTATTATACTGAGTATTATAGGTTTATATCATAGCATTACAGAATAGTTAAGATGTATGGTATATCAGTTAACATGGTTGTATTTTTAAAAAGACCATCCAGTTAGTCTAATGTGATATTTTACTTGAGATGGAAAGTGTTAGATGCAAAAGATCTTCATTAAGGAATCTTCAAAGCATTAGGAACAAAATACTGTATGTAGCAACTCTTCCATAGTATACATCTGAAAGAATTTCCAAGAAACTGACTTTAGCAGCTGACTTTGGAAAACAGAGAGTTATCATAGGTTTTTATTTTACATGCTTTTTCACTATTTAAACTTTTTAACCAGAATTATCAGCAGAAAGTTATAAAATAATAAAAGGCCGTTAAAAATAAAGTAATTACGATGTAATAAAGCTATACATTTAACAAAAGTAACTATCAAACAGAAAGAGAAACACGCACCAGAGAGGAGGATATTTCCATAGGGTGCTTCACTTTTCATTTTTCTCAGTAAGGCCTTCTCTTCAGTGAGAAAGTTAGAAATTGTAGTGGCATGTTATCCAAGGTTATAATCAATCTACAAACCCAAGAAGGGCTCAACCATATCACTGTAGCGTAGGAGACAGACACAGTCTATCGAAAAGTTTCTGTGGATTTGATGGGATTTGTAGCCCTACATCACCCATGGGCTCAGGCTGTCAAGCAACCAGAGAAAATCAATACAGACTCCTTACTTGTACTCAGAATCACCAAGCATGTTTGATGTGTTATCCACCACTTCGCCTGAACCATATTCTGGCAGATTGTGATCATGTCATTGTACTGGTTCTAGATTGATCAAATCCTTTCCTTTTGGAAGCAATATAGTTTAGTGTACTATTTATTTCCAAAAGTGAATTCACTGGACACCAATTTCAGGAGGTACTCTTTCTAAAATTGAATTAACATTTCTGCTCACTCTATTAGCATCTTAGACAATGGCGAGCAACATCATCAGATTAATGACTCAGAGAAGTCCCACAGAGAAGAAACCTTCTTGATGTTGTTTAGTCCCTTATTCACCAAGTTTATGTGCTCACACAACTTTTAGATTTGGAGAATATAAAAATCATAACTGGCCCCCAGAGCACACTTTGGAAAACTCTGGTTTGATTACAAATGTACCTGCCTTTACTACTTACCATTTATGTGATCTAGGCAAACTGATTTAACTTTCTATAGACTTCTCCATTAGGTGGAAATGATAATACTTGACTCTGAAATGAAGACAATTAGGTTAATGAGAGAATACATAAAGCACTTCAATGGTGACATAAATGAGGTACACATTAGGAATTCAACTGCCATCTGTTCTATTATCTTATTCTTTTTTGTATTTTTCTGTTCCTTTTTGTGATCAGGCAAACCCTCACAGAAATTATGAGACCTATAGAAAGGAATAATACTGTTAGTCATACAGCTGTTCTAAAACAGAAAGACATTTTTTTTCTGGTATCAGGAATCAAACTCAGGACTTTACACTTGCCAGGAAGGCGTTTGTGCTGCTGAGCTACATCTCCAACAGGACATTTTCTTTTACATATATTGTTGATAAAGTTAAAACTTTGGCAGATATAGATAAACCAACAATGAAAACACATTACAAAACATAGGTGTATATGTTGCTTTACAAGGGTTTGGGGGACAAATAAATATTTGGCCCATAGACAAAAATTATCTAGTGTAGGAGTTCATCTAATTTACATGCTTTTTAGCTGAATAAAACTTAAAATTAGAGGCTGTTAGACAAAATATAAAACTATGAAAGTTATGGGGTACTAGATTAAGATTCAGTTTCTTAATTTAAGAATTTTATAGAAGATTTACGAGATTCAAGAATAGGCTAGACTTGTAAAGTTTCCAGTCTAGATTACCAAATGTTTTCTTCTTGTTCAATACATGTCACTTTTTTCAAGCAAAGCAATATTTGACTACAGCAAAATCTTGGTTTGTGAGCATAATTCATTCCAGAAACATGCTTATAATACAGAGCACTTATAAATCAAAGCAAATTTCCCCATATGAAATAATGGATACATTGATGATTCCTTCCATAACCCCCAAAATTCATACAAGTATGATTACAATGCTGCAATAAAACACAAAATAATAAATAAATTACAAAATACAAAGAAAAATAAACAAATGACTCCTCACTTACCTTTGAAAACCTTCCTGGCTGGTATTGAGACAAGAGAGAAGAGGATTATTATGTAGGATGACTTGACTATCACTGTTGGAATCACTGCTATCTAGTGTGTCAATGGAATCTTTCTCTTTTCATACAACTTTAACCAGGAACTTACCCAAAGACACTTGCTCTTCACTCTTTTTGAAGATTTCATGGACATGTGACATTGCATTTTCATTAAACGGCTCATTGCTGGCATGGCTACAGCCTTTTTTGGGTGGTGCTTTTCTAAAAAATGTTGCACTGTTTCCTGGATTTTACATATCTCCCTTATTTCATTTGCAGTGAGAGATTACTCTACATCTTTCTCCTTCTCCTCTGCACAGGAGATTTCCTCCATAACCTCTTGCTGTTGGGAAATGATCACTCATAATCCCACTGTAAGAGACAGAGAGAAGAGCCATTGGCTTAGTTGTGATCGTGTGATATTTAGCATCACACTACTCATTGCAAGGCACCACTTGTTTATCAAGTTAAAATTTATCAGAAATATTTGCTTCTCTTGCTGAACACTCACAAAACACAGGATCTAGCAATCCAAGATTTTAATGCATTTTGGATTTACATGCACATTTAATAACTGCATCTAGGTGTATTTATTTAAAAAAATAAGACTCGATGTCAGGTGGGGGTCTCTGCACCTTAGGATCTAAATAAGGTTTTTTCTAACTCTTCTGATAGAAGATCCAGTGCTACCAGCAAATGTTTTATGAATTCCTTGGCCTTCCGTGACCACTGACAGCATCAGGTTCTGCTTCACTCAATATCATTGCTATACATTTTCCAGTCATTCCAAGCATTCATGCCAAGCCTCATGATAACTACCTGGATATGAAACTTAGTCTCTTTACTTTATGTTCAAAAACAGACAACAAAGAAGGAAACAGTAGAAGTGTCTCTTAGTCCACTGAAAAGAAAAGTTTATGCTAATATCACTTAGAGAGTTTTTCTGCCCATATCTTGTACTCTGAGTAACTGCTTTACATATAACAATGCACAATGTATTAACTATTGTTACTCTCCTGTGATTTTGCTATGAAATTTTGTTTTACTTTTTTTCATAATATAAAAAAAAACCTTAAAAAGAGTAGATAAACATCAGCACACTCAAAAACAAAGCACCGATTAAAAGAAATTTGTGCGTATAGAATAAAATGTAGGGAAAAAGAAGGGATTCATGGTATTGAAAGACAGCAATATAAACATTTTTTAAATTAGTGCTGCATTTTTAATGTTGCTTGACCATTTTTACAAAACCAAGCTTCAGAATTCTTCTGTGTGGTTAAACTCTTGATCTATAGTGTTCTAGTTTCTTATTTTCTACTGCTTTTCTCTCAGAAACACAGGAGAAAAAAATTCAATGGCCTTAAAATAACCTACTCAAACCTTCTCAATATGATATCCTGATTGTTCAGAATGGTCAATAAATCTCCACTGCCATTTCCTCTAAAGCACTGACTTAAAAGGGCCCATATGTGTAGTTACTCCAAGTAGAAACCAAACCCTGTGATTATAGCATCTGCTAAAGATTTTTATTTTCATCCTGGATTCCTGTTTGAACCCATTCTCACAGATGGAACTCAATATGGAAGCTCTGTTTAAAGCAAGGGACAATACATATTATGCAGGTAACTGCCTATTTATTTAACTTTTTCCCTTCTCCTTTCGCACTGATATTTTTTAAGTTTTATGGTGAATAAAAAAACAATAAAAATGATACAGAATTTCAAAACAAGATGAAAGGAAATTAACAATGGTTATTATATTGCATATTGTTATCTTCCAAATAGTTGGTCAGATTCCCAGATATAGGTTTGCAAAATTGATCAAACAATATAAAACTAATTGTTCCTTTCAATGAACTAATAGAATGAGTAGTAAAATTATCTTAGCTATCTTCCATCTTTTCTCCTTTCCCCCATTTCAATTCTTCCCTTTTGAGCAGTTTCTTTCTCTTTCACAATATCTGTTTCACCTTTTGGATCTTATTTACTCTTTCAGTTTCTTACACTAGGGAGAGAATACAATGTTTATGCAAGCAAGTCTGATTTATTTCACTTATGATTACGACCTCTAGCTGCATCCATTTACCTCTAAAAGCCTCGAGTTTATCTTTCTATATAGCTGAGTAGTACTCCATTGTATAAAAATACTACATCTTTTTTTTATCCATTCCTTGGTTAATGGGCATTTGCTTCCAAGATTTATCCATCATAAATTCTTCATTTATAAACATGGGTGCACATATATGACTGTGGTATGGTGTTTATAATTCTTCTATAAAAATACTCAGATGGGGAATAGCTGAGTTGAAGGAGACCTCTAATCCTAGATTTTGAGGAGTCTTTACACTGATTTCCACAGTAGTAAAACCAGTTTGCACTCCCACCAACAATGAAGAATGGTTCCTTTTTACCACAGCTCTGCCAGCATTTGCTATTGGATGATTTCTTGATGATAGTCATTCTTTCTGGGGTAAGATGGAA
Organism: Dasyprocta punctata; assembly: GCA_004363535.1. Taxonomy (NCBI): domain Eukaryota; kingdom Metazoa; phylum Chordata; class Mammalia; order Rodentia; family Dasyproctidae; genus Dasyprocta; species Dasyprocta punctata. Next base: position 53,491 of record RJWM01002102.1, on the reverse strand, counting down.
TCTCAGTGTTGTTTTAATTTGCACTTCTTAAGTGACCAATGATGTTGAACATTTTTTCATATATTTGTCATTTGTATTTTGTCACCTGAGAAGTGTGCATTCATCTCAAATGCCCATTTTTGGATTGGGTCTTTGAATTTGAGGTGATTGATTGTTTAAAAATTCTTTATATGTTCTAGATAGAAGTCTTTGTCTGAGGGAGAGTTGGCTAAAATTGTTTCCCAATTCATGGGTTTTGTTTTTACTCTGTTGATGACTTTTTTTGAGGTATAAAAAGTTTTTAATAATATGGGATCCCGGTTGCTGATTCTTTGAAGTATTCTCCTAGCAGGTTGGTTTTTGTCCATGAACTCTCTGCCTACCCCATGTCTTCCAGATTTCTAACTACTTTGTCTTCTAGTAGATTCAGTGTTTCTGCTTTAATATTTAGATCTTTGATCTATTTTGACTTTAGTTTAGTGCATGGTGATAGACACAGGTCTAGTTTAAGTCTTTGGTGTGTGGAAAGCCAGTTATTCCAGCACATTTGTTAATGTGAGAGTCTTTCTTCCAGTGATGATGTTTGGTCCCTTTGTCAAAGATAAGGTGGCTGAGTGTGTTTCTAATTGTGTCTGCCTCTTCTATTCTGTTCCACTGATCTTCAGGTCTGCTTTTTTGCCAGTATCATGGTGATCTTATTACAGTAATTTGTAGTATAATTTCAAGTCAGGGATTGTGATACCTCCTACCTTGCCTTTCTTGCCTAGAATTGCCTTTGCTATTCTAGGTCTCCTCTGGTTCCACCTGAATAGTACGAATGCTTTTGCTAGATCTGTGAGGCATTCTAGTGGTATTTTGATAGGGATTGCATTAAATCTGTATAATAGTTTTGGGAATAAGCTCATTTTCACAATGCTGGATCTTCCTATTCATCTTCCTTGCCTATTCATGGGCAAGGAGTATCTTTCCATTCTCTGAAATTCTCTTTGATTTCTTTTTTAAGAGTACTGTAATTTTCAATGTGTAAGTCTTTTACATCCTTTATTAGATGAAATATTAAGTATTTCATTTTTTGAATGTTATTGTGAAGGGTGTGGCTTCCCTAATTTCTCTCTCAGTGAGTTTGTCATCTGTGTACCGAAATTCTATTGATTTTTGAGTGTTAACTTTAGAGCCAGTTATGCTACTGAATTTGGATATTAAATCTAGAAGACTTTTCGTGGAGTTTTTGCGGTCTTCTCTGTAGAGTGCCATGTCACCTGTGAATAATAATTTTACTTCTTCCTTTCTTATTCTTATTCTTTTTATTTCTCTTTCCTCTCTAAATGCTCTGGCCAATGTTTCTGGAACTATACTGAATAGGTGTGATGATAGCAGACATCCTTGTCTTTTTCCTGCTGTCAGGATGAATGCTTTCAGGTTTTTTTTCTGTTTAATATGATGTGGGCTCTTTGTTTGACATAGATGACTTTTATCAGATTGAAATAAGATCATCTATTTTGATTTTCTGTTGGGTGTTTTTTTATCATGAATGAGTGTTGAACTTTATCAAAAGCTTTTTCTGCATCTAGTGAGATGATCATGTGTATTTGTCTTTCAATCTGTTGATACGGTATGTTACATTTATTGATTTGCATATGTTAAACCATCAGTGCATTCCTGGGATTAATCCCACATGGCCATGGTGTACATCTTCTTGATGATTTGCTACATCATGCTTTTTATTATTTTATTGAGGATTTTTCATCTATGTTCATTAGGGAGGTTAACTTGTATTTCTCTTTGGTTGAGTCTTTGTCTGCTTTTGGTATCAGGGTAACATTTTAGTTAGGGCAAATTTCTTCCCTTTCAATTTCATTTAACAGTTTGAGGAGTATTGGTGTTAAAACTTCTCTAAATTTCTTGCAGAATTCAGCCATGAATCCATGAGGGCCGCAGTTTTTCTTTGTTGTTTTTAAATTATGTTTTCAATTTTATCAACTATTATTGGGTTTTTCACAATTTTGTATCTTCTTGATCTAGTTTTGGTAATTCATGTTTCTAGGAGTCTATTCACTTCTTCTATGTCTTCTATTTTACGAAAGTAAAGATTTTTGAAGTAGGTACTGATGATCATCTGAATTTCCATAGGATCTGTATTTATTTCACCTTTTTCATTCATTACTGTATGAATTTGAGTTTCTTTTTTCCATTTTTTTGATAAATTTGGCAAGGGACTTATCAATTTATTTATTCTTTCAAAGAATCAACTCTTTGATTTGTTAATTCTTTGTATTGCTTTCTTAGACTCAACTGTGTTAATTTCTGATTTTGATAATTACTTCCCTTCTTTGAGCTTTGGGCTTGACTTTACACTTCTTTTTCCAGAAATTTGACTTGCAGCATTAGGTTGTTTATTTGTGCTCATTCCATTTTCCCGATGTGAGAATTCACCACTACAAATTTCTGTCTGATGACTGCTTTCATTGCATCCCACAGGATCCTGTAACTTCTATTTTCATTGTTGTTTGATTGTAGATATTGTTTTCTTCTTTAATTTTATCTGTGACCCATTGTTGATTTGGAAGGTGTTATTTAATTTCCATATGTTTGTGGAGATTTTGCGGTTTCTTTTCTCATTAATTTCCAGTTTCATTGCAGTATGATCAGATAACATGCATGGAATAATTTCAATTCCTTTGCAATTTACTTAAGCATGCTCTATGGGCTTGCATATGGTCTATTTTAGAGAATATCTTGTCGGTAGCTGAGAAGAGTATGTATTCTGATATTGGATGGAACACTCTGTAAATGTCTATTAAGTGCATTTGTTCACAAGTTTGGTTCACTTCTGCTATTTCTTAGCTGACTTTTTGTCTAGTTGATCTATCTGTTTGTCACAATATGGTGTTGAGAGGTTCCCTGCCCAATTGTGTTATCATGTATTTGATTTTTCATGTCTATTAATATTTGTCTTATATGGGGTGCTTCCATATTTGGTGCCTATATATTTATGACTGTCATCTCTTCCTTTTGAAAATTTCCCCTAACAAATACACAATGACCTGATTTATCTTTGATCATTCTTCATTTCAAGTTTACATTGTCTACAAACAGAATAGCTACCCCTGCGTTTTTCTGGGTTCCTGTTGCATGGAGTATTGTTTTCCATCCTTTGAGTTTCAGTATGAATTTCCTTTTGAGTTAAACATGTGTCTTGTATACAGCATATAGTTGGACTTTGTTTCTTGATCTGCTCTGCCAGTTTGTTTATTTTGATTGAGGAAATGAGGTTTTTTACATTAATGGTTATAAGTGATATGTATTGGTTTATCTTTGTCATGTTATCCTCCTGTTGTTGGTTCCCTATTTTTCCCTTTTTCAAGTGCTTGTCCTTCTTGGTGGTTTCTTTCTGTTGTTCTTGGAATTGTGGTCTTTTTTTATCCCCTTCTATAATATCATTTTGTACTTTTTGTAGTGTTGGTTTGATGGTTATAAATTTCTTCAGTTTTTCTTTGTTGTGGAAGTGTCTTACTTCTCCATTACTTTGGAAAGATAGTGTTTTAGGGTACATCAATCTGGGTTGGAAGTTTGTTTCTTTCAGGACTTGAAATATTTCACTCCAGACTCTACTTGACTTGGTCATTTGTGTTGAGAAGTCTGCCCATGATTTGATGGGCTTTCCTTTATAGGTGATCTGTTTCTTTTCTGTGACATCTTTTAATATTTTGCTCTTGTGCTGATTTTCTGGGATCTTGATTATTATATGACTGGGTGTAGATTTATCTTTGTTATGGTATTTGGAGTTCTGTATTCCTCACTTATTTATAAGTCAGATCCTCCCACGCTTGAGAAATTTTTTGCTATTACTTTCACAGATAGTCTTTTTATGTCAATAGTGCTGTCACCTGCTTTTTTATTGACACTTATCAGTCTTATATTGTTTATCTTTGCATCATCTTGCAGGTGTTGAATTGTTATTTCCTGGTTCCTTGTGATTTTTAAGAGATCCTTCCTTTGTGTTTGCTACCTGCGATCCTGTCTTCTAGTTCAAAAAGCCTTCAGTTTCATTCAAGCAGTTTTGTCAACTTTCAATGGAATTTTTAATTCCCTATGTATCTGTTTGAATCTGTTGGATGAATTCTAATTCTTTCTTATATTGTTCATTGAATGTTTTCATTATTTTCCTGTGCTCTTCTATTTTATTTAATCTATGTCTTCTGTAGATATTCTCAGCAATTCTTTCATTGTGTTTGCCTTTCCTTTTTTTATCTGAAAGATTATTTGTGATCTGATTTTCTCTACAGTCTCATGGAGTTGTTTCTTTATTTTAGTTGTCATCGTTTTGGAAATTTCAGGTGGGTGACTTTTAATTTATTCTATGTCAATGTCTTCTGAGATTATTCTGGGTGGGCTGGAGATCTGCAATCGCATTTTCCTCATTCCTTGACATTTTCTATTTCAAAATATGTTTATTTTGTTTTCTGTGATGATCCTTGTGAGTTTTGCTGGTAGATAGCAACATCGTAAGTATCAAGGTCTCTCTAGGAAAAGTCTGTTCTTCACAAATATCTTCTGTGTGCAGGAGATTCTTAGTTTGTGTGTATTCGTGATTCTACCTTCCCCATTAATGGAGAGCTGACTGTTGGTTTCTTTTGGCTCAGTCCCCAGTCTTTTGTTGTAGGACTGTGATGAGATTATTATCCTATACTTTCTGAATATTGTTATACAAGGCAAAACAAATGATTACAATAGATATGACATTCTAACTACATTAGTACAATTAGGAGTAATGATAGCATCAAGCACAACTTAGAAATTGATAAACTGTGCTAACTACTTATTTTGTACTTGAAACCATAAGAGCAAAGTGTATAATCATATAACAGAGCCAGTCATATATTAGGGATTTGTATGCAAAGTGTCTCCCCTTGTTAGAGTGAATTTACCCTGGATTCATCTGGACAAACCAGTTGTCTAGTCCTGGGCACTTCTTGCACTGGTTACCTGTCCAGTGGTGTAGGCAAATGTGTCAGGCACCTGGGTTCCTCTGGGTGGAGGTCCCCAGGATGGTGGAGAGTCCCACACTGAATTTTATGTGAGCCACAAGTCTACACACAATAATTCCAATTTCACAATAATTGTAATTTACTCTTTCAACTTAGTGAAAGTTTACTCAATTATTTTCAAAGGATATTCACATGACTGCAATCCACACATGCACACATGCACACACACACACACACAAACACACACACACTGAATAATCAGCAGATATGAGACACATGTCATTTTAACAATGCTTTTTCATTGTGTCATCTTCACATTCATTTTTTTGTGCAAGTTTATCTGGCATGATAATAGAATGGGTTATTTTATAGGCAAATAATTAACAATCTTTTCATAAATGACAAAAGATTTATCACATACATGAATAAGTACTTATTAAGTTTTGTTTATTAGATATTTATCTTTGTGTTTATGTGTGTGTCTTTGAATACAATACAAAATATTTCTTTTTTAAAAGTCCTTTAAAGGCATCATTGATGTAAGAAGAGTTGTACGTACTTAATGTATACATCTAGTGCTGCAGTCAGGGATTGCAAGGAGAGCAGGACAATATAGGACAGATAATTTATATATTATTTATAATGGATACCCAAGAGTTAAATACAAGAAGTGCAGGAACTCTGTCCATTCACTAACACTTAAGTAATCCAGGTGAGAGCCTGGATCCCATAGCAATGTCCAGCATGAATTGAGCTGAAGACCTAGAGCCAATGACAATGCCCCCCATGAGTCCAACTGGAAGCCTATAACACACAACAATGACTTGTGCAAGTCTGTTTCATGGCTCTGTGCTTGGAAGGTCCAAAGGTCAGCAGTGGAAGCCAGAAGGTCTATGCCAGTGGGATGAAGGATCTGTGCCAGCAGGTTGAGTGTTCTGCACTGGAGCCACAAAGCAACACCCAAAATAAGAACCAGAGCTGCCCTGAAAAGTACCACACTTATCCTCAGTGACAGTGAGGTCCTGAGCTCCTCCAAATAGTGAAGACAGCTGAGTCCATATCAGAAAGCCAGCATGACTAACTTCTCATGGAGACTGAACAGCACACATCTTCCCCTTTGGAGCCAGGAAGCAGTGCTCAAAGTAAGAACCAGAGCTCCCCCAAAGTGAACCACAGTTATTCTTGGCAACAAGTTGCTGAGCTCCTCTGATAATAACATCTGGGTTCATATCAAGGAAGCCAGCATGACAAGCTCCTCCAGGAGAATCAATAGCTTCAAAAGAATCAACAGCTCCAAACAACAACAACACTTAGGAGAACCCACAGCACTACTCTTCCTCTCTATGCCTCCTTTTTTATGGTGGCAACAATTCTCAGGTGGGTAATCTACACTCAGCACCACACTGATTCATTTAAGCTGTTGTTTAAGTTAACCACCAGCTTTTAATCCACCACAAGCTAAAAAGGGAGTCACAGTGTTGTCACGGGTGATTGACTCAGAGTATCAAAGGGAAATTAGATTACTACTTCACAATGGAGGAAAGGAAGAACATATGTGGTGTGCAGGAGATCCCTTAGGGCACCTATTACCATGCCCTGTTATTTTTTTTTTTTTTTTTGCGGCACCGGGGATTGAACTCACAACCTCGCACCTACCAGGGCAGGCGCTTAAGGCACTGAGCCAATCTCCCGGCCCACCATGCCCTGTTATTAAAGTCAATGGGAACTATGACCTAATACAAGTAGAATGACAAATGGCCCAGAGCCTTCAGGAATGAAGGTGTGGGTCACTCCACCAGGGAAAGAACCAAAACCTGATGAAGTGCTTGCCAAAGGCCAAGGGAATACAGAATAGGTAAAGGAAGAAGGTGGTTCTAAATACCAGCTATAACCCTATGATCAGCTATAGAAAACAGGATCGTAATTACTATTTTTCCCCAAATATGGTTTTAATGTAATATAATGTTGATAGACCTAATGCTGGTTCTTGGGGATTGTTAAACCTGTGTTATAATGGTGAAACTATGAAATGATAAGAATAAGCATCAACCAAAGAAAACTTACGTTCTATTCTGGTGAAGGAATTAGTGCATTTCTGCTTGTCTGCTGGATAGTTATAACAGCTTACATGCAAGTATGTGCATATTTTTTTATCTGGAGACTGCTTTAAAGAAATGTGTCTGGTTGTCAAGTTGACAAAGGGTGGATTGTAGTGGCTGATCGATTGTGTCAACTTTAGACATTTAGAAACTTGACTAAATTGGCTTAGCAATTCTACACCCTAGGGTGCAAAAGACCCACCCTAGGATGACTCATCATCTGGATGGTATAAAAGGGTAAGAGGAAGGATGGATGAATTTCCATTCTTTGGAGGAGCTCCAATCTTTGCCTTTGCCTTGGACATCATCTTCTGGCTTCCAGTGAAGAGTCTCCAGCTTCTGCCTTGGATTGTTCAGCCTTCTGGTGTAGATTCTTCAGCCTTCCATTGCAGACACATCAGCCTGCTGGTGCAAACCTGCATGGGACACTGCAGTGAACTCCAGACCTTGAACTGAATCTTTCAGCCTCTAGCATGCAGACACCCTCTGCATGCTTTCTTGTCTGACTCCGTGGCTGACCATTGTAAGCCATGTAATTTCTTATACATTTGTATAGCTTGTGTTATATCTGTTTTTCTAGTAAAACCCTGACTAATACAGCTAGTGAGTTTGGAAAATGCATATGCAAATCAAAATATCATCTCATACCTGTTAAGATGGCTACTGTAAAAAAGACTAGAGATGCTTTGATGAGCATGAAGAGAGAAGGTCACTCTCGTACATTGTTGGTAGCAATGTAAATTAAGTAAATTAGGTGTATCTACTTTGGAAAATGTTATGGAAATTCCTCAAAAATTTCAAAATAGGACTACCATACTATGTGAGCCAGATGTCCCCCTTAATATCTATCTAAAGGAACTGAAATCAGGATTTTGCAGAGATATCCTCTGCACTCTTGCCCTTATCATTATTGACAGTAGCCAAGACACAGAAGGAAACTAAACATACATTTATGGGAGAATAGATAAAAAATGTGCATATACATACAAAGGAATATTAATCAGCCTTCAAATAAAACAAAAGCCTGGCATTTGCAGCAATATGGTTGGACCTTGAGGACATTATGATAAGTAAAATAATCCAGACTCAGAAGAACAAATACTACCTAATACCATGTGTGTTAAGAATCTAATTAATTTCATAGAAGTAGAGAGTAGAATAGTAGTCACCAGGGGCTGAGGGAGAAGGAAACAGTAGGTGTTAACCAAAAGGTACAAAGTCTTAATTATGCAAGATCGGTAAGCCCTGGAAATCTACTGTGCAGTACAGTATGTAGAGTTATTATTACACAGTTAATATTTTACTGTGTACATAAAATATATTTCATGCTGAAGGTCACAGTAAAAAATTGTATTCAGGAAGCAATCAGAATGGAAGTTGGGAACTGCTATGCAAGGAAAACTCAATTTTGTACCCGAAGGTGTTAAGAACAGATTCTATAACAAGGTGATCCCATTCACCCTGAAGTGGTACTAAGGAGTAGGAGAAAGAGGAACGAGTTGATTTAGCAGAATGGGCTACAGATTTATGAAAATACAGCCGGGCGTGGTGGCGCATGCCTTTAATCCCAGCACTCGGGAGGCTGAGGTAGGTGGAGTGCTGTGAGTTCGAGGCCCGCTTGGGCTACAACGCTAGCGCAAGGCTGGCCTGAGCTACATAGTGCGACCCTGCCTCAAAAAACTAGGGCTGAGAGTTTGGCTCATCGGCTTAAGCGCCTGCCCTGGCAGGCGCGAGGTTGTGAGTTCGATCCCCGGTGCCGCAAAAAAAAAAAAAAAAAAAAAAAAAAAAAAAAAAAAAAAAAAAAAAAAAAAAAAAAAAAAATACAACTGCACAGAGTATGCTGCACAATGGCACACAAATATACTAGAAGTCTTCATTCTTATTGCAGTGCAGGGTGGCAGTTTTTGTGCAGCAGTTCTTGGTGTGGTGTGTGTGCAAAGGTCTTGTAGGTGGTAGGGTGACATCGGGGCCACATTTAGATGTAGCACTTGTCATGCAAAAATCTAGTAAGTGCAGTGACAGAAGATAGTAAAAGACAAGGAAGAGTACACAAAGCAACACATATATATGCACAAAGCTACATCTGTTGTAACTAAACAAACACATATACATATTTTTGTCCCTCATCTTTTAATTATGCCATTCTTTCTAGTTCCTTAGAAAGAATTTAACATATAAAAATGTTTATAATTTAAAGCTTACTGAGTATTAATATATATGAGGCATTTTGCTTCTACATCAAAATCTTGTTAAAACTATAAAAAAAAGTCACTGCCTTCATATATTACAGGACAAAAAAGGCATTTGCTGTAGAAATATTTTTGTTCATCTGCAACATATGATGTTTTATAACTGTAAAAATGAAGTATTATTGTTTGTCATGTACTTCCTCAGATTTAGTGGGACAGAGACTACATATGTTGTGATTGTTGTTGGGAGGTATTAAACCATTTAAGAATGACTTTTGTTTTCCCCTTCTTGAATAGGTACAGTATGCAGGAACTTTGGCATCTAACAGTTTTCAGGTTTAATTTAAGTCTTTTCTTTTTTTTTCTGTGTTATATTTAGCTCATTTTCTAGCTTTTTTCACCAATAAAATGGACTAAACCACTTGTATTAGCTGTTGCTGCCTAACAAATTTCCCAGAATATAGTCCTTGGAAGGAAAAACAAACAAAATAACATTGAAATAGTTATCTCCTGTGTTTCTGTATGTTAAGAATTTAGGAGCAGTTTAATTTTATGGTACTGGTTCAGGTTAGACCACAAGGTTTCACACAGGTTATTGTTATGGTTTGTGTCTGGTTGTCCCCTGCCAAAGCCTCAGGTGGTCATGGGGTGGGGTTCCCAGGTGGATGAATCTAGAGTTTGTGATTCATTGTCTTGTGCTGGGACTGGGGATGTGAGTGCTGCACTTGCCCTAGGGCAAGTAGCCTGCATAAAATACAAGGGAGGGGAAGAGGCTTGCTCTTGAGCCTTTTGCTATTGTTGCTTTTGCTGTCTTTTGCCAACTATGAACTGTTGCCCCTTTGCCACACCACCTTGCCTTGGAGCCAGCTGATTATAGACTGAAACCTCTACAAACTGTGAGCTAAATAAAACTTTCCTTCCCTAATTTTGGTCATCAGATATTTTGTCCCAGCAATGAGAGAAATGTAACTAAGACAGATATTCTTGACTGGGGCTTTTTATTTATTTATTTATTTATTTATTTATTTATTTATTGGTACCAGGGATCAAACTCACAACTTCGTGCCTGCCAGACAGGTGCTTAGGCTGCTGAGGTAAATCCCCAACCATATTTTTTGAGACAGGTTCTCACTATGTTGTTCAGGCTGGCCTTGAACTCACTTTGTAGCCCAGGCTGGTCTCAAACTCACGATTCTCCTGCTTTAGCCTCTTGAGTGCTGGTATTAAAGGCGTGTGCCACCACGCTAGCTCTTTTGGGTGGGGCTTTGATCCCTAAAGCTTTACTTGGGTTAGGTGATCTGCTGACTCATATTGATAGTAGCTAGTATTGTTTGTTAGCAGGAGGCTTCTATTCTTCACCAGCTAGAATTTTCCATAGGTCTACATGAGTAACCATATAACATAGCAACTTGCATCCTCCGGAGTAAGTGATCCAAGAGAAAGCAGCATAGACTTTTCAACATGTTTTATAATTCATTCTTAGAAATCTCACATCAGGGCCTGGGGTTTAGCTCATTGGCACAGCGTCTGCCTGGCAAGTGTGAGGTCCTGAGTTTGATTCCTCGTACAAAAAAAAAAAAAGTAAAGAAAAGAAATTACACATCCTCATTTCACAATGTTCTATTGATTGCATAGATCAGGCTTATTTATTATGGGTGAGAACTATACACAAGTGTAAAAACCAGGAGGGAAGGATTGCTGGAGTCCATTTTGATGGATGACTTTGGGTAGTTGTAAAGATAACCCGATGTAATGTGCATAAGTGTTTAGTCTGGCATGTGTTGAATACATTCAAAGTCACAAATGTCAAAATTAAATGTTAATTGTCATTAATTCATTGAAAGTAATTTACAAGTTAAAGTAATGTGGAAAAATTTTGCTGCATCTCAAAGGACTAATAGCTACAATACATAAAGAACTCAAAACACTTACAGCACCAAAATAAAATACCTAATCAAAATATGGGCAACTGAAATGAACACGCACTTCTCAAAAGAAGTACGAGTCAATAAAAATGTGAAAAAATGTTCAGCTTTATTGGAAACTAGAGAAATGCAATTTAAAACAGCACTGAGATTCCATCTTACTCCAGAAAGAATTGATATCATCAAGAAATCAAATAATAAGTTTTTATCAGGCTACAGGAGAAAAAGGGATTTCTGTTTTTTTTTTGTGTGTGTGTGAGAGTGTAAGCTAGTAAAATAACTATGGAAATCAGTGTGGAGATTCCTCAAAAGGCTACAAATTGAAATTGCATTTGGTCCAGCTATTCCTGTTCATGGTATCTGTCCCCAAAGAGTTAAAGACATCATGTTTATGATATATGTACACCCATGTTTAGAGCAGCACAATTAATAAGAGCTAAATCTTGCAAGCAGCCTTTGAGTCCATCGACAGATGAACAGAGAAAGAAAATGTTGTATTTATATACAGCAGAGTATGACTCTGCTATATAGAAGGACAAATTTAAGTCATTTGTAGGAAAGTAGATATATCTTGAAACCATAATGTTATGTCAAATGTATCAAACACACAAGCTTAAATGTTGCATTGTTTCTGTTATATTAAAAGATCCAAAGTACAGATAACTTGAAGAGCAAAATCAAAGACAAAATAGGCAACAGAAAGGTCGCTCTTTGCAAAAGGGATAGAGATCAAGAGGTGGAAGGAAGAGGTGGGGGAAGGAAAAGGGATGTAAAGAGAATTAAGATGTGCTATGTATATGTACATGTGCTATGTATAATTACAAAGAATGTAATTATAATGCATCACAAACATGTACTAATAAAAATCTTTAGAAACATGATTAAAAATGTCCATGCATAATTTTTGTTTAAAATTTTGAAAACATAGAGAAGAAATTTTAGTTAAACAGAAACACTCATTTTTACTTGTTTCCATTCCTCTTGTCTAAAATGGTACATATAGCATGGAACATGCAATGACATTTATCAAAGTAAAATATTATGACTCTTGTAACTATAATCCTTTCATATAACTATTTGAAAGTTTCATTAACTAAAAATTTTCAGTATTCTATAGTAAAATCTCGTATCTAGATTACATGTTTATTCTGAGGAAGACTAGTTAAGAGGAAAAGTTCTTAAATACTGTCTGATTTCATAAATTCCTCAGGACAGCTTGGCGTGGTGGTGCACGCCTATAATCCCAACACTTGGAAGGCTGGGGCAGGAGGACAGCCATGAGTTTGAGACCAGTCTGGGCTACATAATGAGTTCAAGACCAGCCTGCACTACACAGCAAGACTGTCTCATAAAATCAAAACAAAAAACAAACAAAAATAAAAATAAATAAATTCCTTTTGTTATTCTGAATACAGTTACTGTTTTGTTTAAAAAAACTTTTTTTATATGTGGTAGAATTAAACTCAGCTTATTTTAAGAGGAAAAGGAAAGTGTTAGCTTATATTTAGGTAAGTCAAAGGTGGATGAGTGTGTGATGTACACAAATCCAAAGTTCAAATATCTTCAGGTCTTTCCCCCTCTCATCTTTTACATGTTTCTCATTATTTCAGTCTGCAGGCAAGCTTTCTCCTGTATTAAAAGCAACATAGTCACTAGCACCCCCAAATTCCCACATTTATAGGGTAGCACTAGAGTGGGAGTAAGAATTTTCTCTTCCAGCACCTGGCTATCAACTCCAAGTCACGTGCTCACCCTTGAGCCAATCACACCAATTAGAGAGATGAATACTCTAATTGACCAGCCTGGCATGTTTGCCTTGGGATGATGAAGATGATGATGATGATGATGATGATTGCAGTGGTGAAATCTTGTAGGTGAGAAAAGTATAAGGGGATGCCATGATTTTTATTCTCATCAACTTGCCAAGGAAACTAGTTGAAATTTAGTGGGAAAGTATGTAGGGCAAAGAAAATTTTAACTACTGTAGCCTGCTATAAGTAACTAGAAGTTACGTTAGAAGCAATCTATAAGATAAATTTAAAGGTTTAAAACAATTATGTTTCTCTAATACATATATATATATATATACACACTTTATACATATAAAATATATTTATACATACTTCATATATATGTATATATACTTTATTTATGTAGTACTGGCTATAGAACCTGGGTCACAGCACTGAACTACATCTTGAATCTTTTTTTTTTTTTTTTTTTTTTGCTTTTTGAGACAGGGTCTCACTATGTAGTTCAGGCTGGTTTTGAGCTCACTTTGTAGTTCAAGCTGTCCCGGAACTCATAACAATCCTCCTGCTCAGCTTCCTGCGTGCTGGGATTACAGGTGTGAGCCACCATGCCTGGCTTTCAACTTTCTTTTCTTTTCTTTTCTTTTTTTTTTTTTTTTGAGATATAGTCTTGCTACATTACTAATTTGCTGAGGCTGGGCTCAAACCTGGGATGCTCCTGCCTCAGCCTCCCAGAGTACTGGGAGTACAGGCATGCACCATAATGCCTGGCTTAATTTTGGATTTCATAAAGAAAATGTAGATTAGTCACACACTATGGCTAGAAATTCAGAATTAATGTCACTTGTGAAGAAAATAGTTTCTGTTTATTGCTAAAAGATAAAATATAAAAGCCACTTAAAAATAACTCTTACTATTAAAGTGTAAAAGCCAGAAGTATATAAAGATGCAAAACAACTTTGTGAAGATTCTGTAGACCAATGGTTTTAAATTAGGTTCAAAGGAATTGGTTCAGGAGCTCTTTAATCTTGAAAGATGATGAAGAAAAAGGAATAATCTCCAATGTCCTGTCAATCAAGTTTGTCTTTATCTCTCTTATTGCTTACCTGCATGAATTCTCCTTTAAAGGGAAAGTTCCATAGCTAAACACCATTTTGAAAACCTGTGCTCATGAAAAACTATATATATATATATATATATATATTCACTCTGTTGTGAAACAAACATTTGTTTATAGCTTACTGAGTACAATGGTCAGATAAACAAATACTTGGATAAATTTTTCTGCCCTTTTAGATCTAATAATTTAGGATACACTTGTCATTTTCTAAGAATTATAAATTCAACAAGAAACTGCCCCAAATCCATTCATATTGGACAGATAATTAACAAGATCCTACTCAGCACAAGGTAGTGAGTTAGACGCCGTCACACACGGGCACTGAAAATTCAAAGATAAATAGCAAACTCTGCTCTTAGAAAATCACAAATCAATATTTTGCTTCTTGGTCTCAAGGATGGCAGACTTTTGACTTCCTCTTTTGCTTCCATGTGCAGTGAGGGAGGAAATATGAAGTGAGCACTGACTTACATATTTCTTGTTATGCTCCCCTCTTCCTCAACTATAACAAAAATTTCCTTTCATAAGGCTTAAAGAACTTCTATGAAGAAAAATGAGAGCAATACAATAGCTCTTGGGTGGCTAAATCACAACTCATGAACTATTTGCAGATCCCAAGAGAACTATTCAGTATCAACCTCATTCCTAACAGTGGGACAATATTTTAAATGCAAAGCTTTCTTGGAGGAGAAAGCTACATGTTTTTATTTATAACATCTGTACTTTAATACAGAATTCTTAGAGCAGACTTTCTTAAAATATAGCTGGTGGGTCAGCTCCATACAGTTGCCTAGGGAACTTGTCAGGAATGCAAATTGTGGATCCCACCTCAGAGACCTTCGTAACAAGAATCTGTAGACTCCAGTAATTAGCAACTTTAACAAGGGCCCTAGGTGATTCTTGACCTACTAATTGTGCTGGTCATTCCTCTGTTTTGGCAAAATACCCAATAAATCAAATTAGAGGAGGAAGGATTCATTTTGGGTCATGATTTCAGAGGTTCCGTCCATGGTCAGCCGGCTCTATCACTCTTGGGTCTGTGACAAAGCAGAAATATCATGGTAGAAAGGTGTGGGAGAGAAAAACTGATCATTGTGTGGCATCCAGAAAGGAGAGAGAAAGAGAGAGAGTGGAAGGGACTGGGGGCAAGATACAGTCCCCAGTGGCAGTCCCCAGTGCCCCAATCCCTTCAACAAAGCCCCACGTTTGAATATTGAGGACAATTTTCAACATACAGGCCTTGGGGGGACATCCCCGATCCAAATCACAGCACTCATATTTCACAAACAGTATTTCAGTCTTAAGCTGTTTTATGAGATTTCAAAAGGATAGCCAATCTTACCATAATGTGTATTCATTCCTGATGCTAAGAATATGCAACATTAGTGAATCTCATTTTAAAAAATGAAAACAAACAACTCACCAATATACCATTAGAAATTATTTGTGGCTAACTATGCTACTAGGGAGTTTCTCCCCACACACCAGTATTCTATTTTAACCAAAATCAAAGTGACTGTTCATTTAATAAAAAATATTTTAGTTTTCCCTTGTCACAATAGTAACAGGTTTCAATGAAGTTAGCAAAAGAACATTCCTTGGTTGGACACCCCAAAACTCCACCCTCAGAATCCTTCAAGGCACTAAAGAAGTCTCCAGAGGACACTTCTGCTGTGTCTTTGTGTGGTCTTGATGCAGCTCCATCTTCAGGTTTACAATACTATTGCTCTATCACTGATACTGGTAGTTTTGCTACTTCATTCCTCATGGAGGCAGCTCTCCACAGCCTATGCTTTTCTCCATGTGACTTTCCAAACATGGGCTCAATTTGGTTGAGCTCTTATGCTTCAAGTTGCAACAGTCTACCCTACCAGTGAGGAACTGTGTGTTTAGCTAGAATTGTGCTGTCTTATATTCAGAACATTCAGTGCTGTTCTTTTCTTTTTTTTTTTTTTTCTTTTTTTAACAGATCTACCTTCTACCCTCAATGTCTTCTTGCCAGACAGTGGAATGATGTTGTTCTCATCTGGACACATCTTTGTGTTCACAGAGATTGCTTATACCTTTCATGATAGAGTGGAGGAGGTTAGGCAGGGGTTTGATGGAAGTCAAATTGATTATTTTTTTCTTACAAAGTTTCCTTAACCTCACATGAAGCTTGTTGACCTCAACATTTTCTATGGTAGTCTGAGGGTTTTTTTTTCCTTGGTAGAAGGCTTTCATTAGGCTAACAATATTGTCAGAAAATGAGGTTTTTTGATCTTCATACATCACCACCTCTGACTTACTGATTTATTATCATAGTGGTTCTTTCCATAGTCCTAGGGTGGCTGCAACAGTGCCAAATGACAGTTACAGACCCAATAACCAAGAAAAGAAGATGAACCACCTAGTCCTGTGTGTCTCTTTTAATACTGAAGAAATCTCTTCCCAAGTCTTTTGGGCAGAATAACCCATCTCCTGCACCAGAACTGGCCCACATACTCAGTACTAAAGCAATTCATGGCAAGGTGAATAGTTTATTCTTTTTTCTTTGCTTGGAATAGTCAATATTCACTATATCCTCCTTAAGGGCTGAACACACAAATAAGTTGGAGAGTTATTGGTAGAAGAAAAAAAGAAGTAGGGGCAGGGAAATAAGAATTGCTAAAGACTGACTATCATTCCATTATGACGAAAAAGTACGTTGATTATGTCCAAATTTCTGGCATGTTTACAATCCCTTGATTACCATTCTGAAATTCCAGAAAAGTCAGAGCAAATCTCTAATTATGACTTGTAAAAATGAGAAGTTAATGAATTTTCAATATTTACTCAAAGTCTAAGTGTTTGTTTTCTGTTTCAAACACCCCTTGCTTTTATTTTTGTAAAAATAAAATAAAATGAAGAACTTTCAACAACTTTTCAGGTAGCCACATTGAATATTAAGGGTTAATAATAAAACAATTGAGATTTAAACAAACACTGGTGCCTGGTGTCTTCTAGT
This sequence comes from Dasyprocta punctata, assembly GCA_004363535.1. Classification (NCBI taxonomy): domain Eukaryota; kingdom Metazoa; phylum Chordata; class Mammalia; order Rodentia; family Dasyproctidae; genus Dasyprocta; species Dasyprocta punctata. Next base: position 36,454 of record RJWM01002102.1, on the reverse strand, counting down.
GTTTGTGACACATTTAGGTCTACTGATAAGGAATCCTTCACCTTTCACAAACAAACCAAGAGTTCAGTGGTGTAAATGGCATGAATCACAGACCACAGCTTCACTTCCAAAGAAAGAAAAGGGAGGGAAAAGAACAACCGCAGCCAGCCATTAAAGTTAATTAGAACAAAGTGTCAGAATCAGAAATTTGAAAATTTCCTGAATGTGTACTCTAAAACCCACTTTACTAAAGCTTCCATGTGCTCCTTTATTTGGTTTTATTTCTAGGACTTGTGTTCACAGCAGCAGATGTGGGAGCAAAAATGAAATCAGAAGGACTTTGGTATTCTGGAGTAAATTGCTCTCCACTGCATTAGCGAGAGAGAACAGATTGTAGCTAGGATAAGAGCAGTGTAAATAATTTTAAGTGTGCAATAGCACACAGCATCAATTTGAATGACCTGGTAACTTGGCACCATCCCAGGCAATTATTTCCTAAACAGGATTTATATCCTGTGTTGTCAAAAAGCAGACTAAACCTTGGATACAGATATATGTTAGATATATGTTTAGAAGTTGCTCTTCTCAATTGGAAAAGACAATTGGATTACTCTGTTATAAAAAGCAGAAAGGGCCACTTTCTTTAAATTAAATAACTCTCAGTGGTATTAGGAAATAATTTATCCTTGCCCAGTCATTTAAATGGTCACTTAAATCCTTTTGAAGATTTATTTGAAAGTATCTAAAAACTATGATACACATATATCATTACAAATATATGAATGAAACAAAAAAAGTCCTGCTTTTATTTTTGAAGGTATCCTTCATATATATCTAAAATTATTCCAGGGCTTTAAGTGAAACTCAGAAGAAATTGAAATGTTTTAGCTTTTCCCCTCCCATTTCTTTCCGCAGAAGTAGTAAGGCTTAGATTCACATAAAGAACCACATGTTAATGTCATAGCCTTAGATTGTCTGGATAAATGCCAAGAAGCACATCAGAGTTAGTAATGAACCTTCCATTGACAATTCATTCAGCCTTTTGACTCTACATTTTACGGCTCCCCGCTCTGCCTGACATTATGTTTCAGAACTACAGTTGGAATGCTGAGCACAATGTTTTGCACATTCTAATCTCAGGTGCTCAAATGTGTTGGTGGATTTTTCTTTTCCATTTTCAGCAACATGGCTCATAAACTTGGAGTTTAAACTTGGCTTTCATGTGGGCAACAAATCTGTCAGTCAAGGGTTAACCTAACCCTTTTATTTGCGGTCCACTTTTCTCACTTATAACTTGCCAAAGCAGAATCAGATATCTGGGACATCCTATACACATATTGTAAGTTATAGTGTGAGAAAGTTATATGAAGAAGATATTCATTTTGATATCATAAAACTCTTTCATTGTTTTACCTATATTACATTTGCAGGATCCTAAGTACTAACCTCTCCCAAGTAACTTGTGCCAGAGACTTGAGAAGATGGGGAAAGCCCAGGGAGAGAAATGCAGAGGGGCCAAATAGACTATGACCCTAGAGAGGACTTGAATGCCTAGTGACTAAGAAGAAGGAAGTGTGGTCAAAGGTGTGATGTGAGAAATCACTCCAAAACTCCAGACCCTATAAACACTGATTGGATGGAAGTTGTGTTTCAGCTTTAGAGAACAACTTACATATTCTCTGTATCTTATGTGAATACTGGACTAAGAAAGGATGTGTGGAAATGAGTTGCACCACTTCTTTTATCCATTAGTAAAATGGAATTACTCTAAATTGACTCTAAACCTCTTCATGGTAAGAGGTAGCCAAATAAGAATGGCTGTAATGAACATTTTGAAAGAGGTCTCTCCCAACTCTCTTCCTCTCCACCTTAAACACAATAGATCAACATTTACATATAGTCACTTAATTAACTCAATCACTTCACTATGTGAAGATCAAACCATTTATGATTTGTGTACAAATGATGTTTTAGATCAGGTAATCAAAACCAGAATTGTCCATATGATTTCAATACACTGCCTGGGTAATGTCTACAAATTAGGACCTCAAACAGAACAATGCTGAAGAGGTCTGTTGTAGTCAGGGGTTACAGGGAGAACAACTGCATACAGCACACAGAATTTGTAATACTGTTTTATGATGGTCACCCAGAGTTAAATACAAGCAAGTGCAGGAAAATCTGTCCATAACACTAAAGACCCAGGATATTCACCCAAGGGCCTGGATCCCACAGCAATGTCCTGCATGAGTCCAGCTAAAGACCCAAAATGCATGACAATGCCTCCCACAAATCCAACTGGAAATCTAAGAGGCCATGATAAGGACTCATGCCAGTCTATTTTATGGTTCTGTGCTTTAGAGAACAACTGAGCTTCTCCAATGATAATGACCGAATCCATACTGGGGAAGCCATCATGACAAGCACCTCCGGGAGAACCAACGGCTTGAAACAGCAACACTTGGAAGAACTCACAATTCCTTACTCTTATTCTCCGCATCTCTATTTACGCTGGCAACTTTCCTTAGGTTGGCCATCTATACTCAGCACCATGCTGATGAAATTCAGCTGGTATTAAGTTGATCCCCAGTTTTTAATTCATAACAAGGTCCTTGCCTACATGGTTACAGGCACAAAGCTCCCAGTAAGTGCAAAGAACACACCTGGGTCTCCAGCTCTGTCCTATATCTTGGTTTGTTCAATTTTATAAATCCAGGTTGCATAATTCCAGGTTGCCTGTATCTATGATATTAATTATAGTAGCTAACTTTCTATATTATATAAAGCCTATGGACTGAGAAGTTTAGTCAGAGGAAAAGTTGAAATCAGTCCTTAAATGTTAGGGTAAGTGTTAATATTTGTTCCAACTCACTGTCTCTTACGCTACTGTTTTCTGTCACATTGTTCTTCTATGCACAATAAAGCAAGATGATAAACCAAAAAGTGAAGTAAGAAATCAGAGGATTTTATTAAAGCTCATAATGATTTTAGAAATCATCTGGTTGAGACCTGTATTGTACAGGATAAGAAACAAGCCCAGACCTACATGCCTTCATCCACTGGTAATTACTTATTGAAGTCCTACTGAATACATGACACTATTCTAGGTACTAGGGTTAAAGTTGTGAGCAAAATAAATCAAGGGTCTGTCTTCCCAATTATTTAACTGAGGAGGGAAGAATTGTCTGTATATGTTTGAGCATAACGTCAAGGAGTACAATATAGAAACAGTAACAGCACAGGGAGTGAAAGCGTTTCTACACATGATAGAAAGCCTTCTAATGGAGTTTGAGCAGACACCTGACTTATGTGAGGAGTCCCAGGCAGAAGCAACAGCAGGTACAGAGACTCCGAATGAGAAGATGGTGTGTATGTTTCAGAGACAGCAAGAAGTACAGATGGTTTTGGACAACATCATGTTGAGCGAAGTAAGCTCAACATGACAAATATCAGAAAGACAAATATCACATGTTCTCCCTAACATATGGACTCTCAGAAAGATGATAAGAAATTAGATGGAAGGATGGGAGATAAGTAGAAGAAATGAAGGGGGTGGATCTGAGCAAAATATATGCGTTGAAACTTCCCCAAATATAAAACTAGGGGGACGGAATGGAGCAAGTGGGCAAGGAGGTGGGGTGAAAATGATCAAAGTATACTATGTACATGTATGACTCTTCCAAAATGCAACACAAGCTGTTGAGGGTGGGGAGGCAAGAGAAGAAGCAGAGAGATCAGAATCATCGGCCTTTTAATCTGAGCCCTTTGGAAGATGAGGATGGAGCTGTCATGTCTTAAAATGGGAACAAAGAAACAATATATTTAGGCTGAATAAAGAGAAATCAACAGTTCAGTTTTAGCTAGGTGTGGTGGTACATGCCTGTATTCCCAGTAACTCAGGAGGCTGAGGTAGGAAAATCACAAGTTAGAGGCCAGCCTGGGCAACTTCAGGAGGCTCTGTCTCAAATTAAAATCTAAAACAGTCTGGTGATAATCTGAGTGGTAGAACTCTTCCTAGTGTGTTTGAGGTCCTGAATTCAATCCCCAACTCTCCCTTGTGCCTACAAAAAGAGTTCATTTTTGGACATCTTAAATGCAAGACTTCCAACAAGTGATGTCAAGAGGAAGTTGGATAAGACTCTAGAAGTCAGGAAGAGTTGGGGGCTAGATGTAAATTTGAGAACCATTATCATTGGCATATCCAAATTCATCCTTGGCAGACCTGAGATACCTAAACTTCAGCCTTATTTTGGTCCCTGTTTGACTGTATTCAAATGACTAACAAAAATAAAACTGTTTTGGCAGAAATTTCCATGTGGTTTGAGTATTATTGTTAGTGTGTGTGTGTGTGTGTGTGTGTGTGTGTGTGAAAGTTAGCAGTTAATTCAGTAGAGGCAAAACTTGATTATAAGAGACCTAGCAATGACTTGAAAATAGTAGAATTTTCTGAACTATAAAAATAAACAGTCAATTAGATAATGACGTTCCACTAAAGTTCAAGAATAGAAAAAGTCAGTTGTTGTTTCATAACAGACCTTTACCCTGAGAGATTTGAGTTACAGAACTATCATCAGTGTCCACTGATGTCAAGATCACATATAGTTTTACAGAGTGCCTAGAATAGATTGTAATCTGCCACAAGCAGGGTGGGTATTTCATTTGACTCCAGTGAAAAGAAGAAGCTGCTGTCTGTGCCACTGAAGCACTAGGGTTCTGGATAGAAACATCGTGGAAAGAACTACCCTGTTACAAAACAAAGGTCAGAGGAAAGAGAAGAGAAGAGCCATAGAACAGTATAGTATGTAAAGTGCTGAGAAAAAGGAAAAAGCAGAAATTTACCCTCTGACTCAGAAGTTCAAAACTGAAAGCTTTATTGAATGAAGTTATTAGAAAGCAAGTTCCAAGAGATCATGATACCTCTTTAGGAATCTGTATCATGGTAGTATTTTCAGAAACTGAGCTGATTGCAAAGAAGAAACAATGTCTAATAATGCATACAAAAGCCTGGTTTTACATCACCTAATGGTGCCACTAGGTGTGTAACTCCATTCTATGACTTACACTGATACTCTTGAAAAAGTATATCTGGATGAGAGTAGGTAAGATATTATGAACAGCCTCAAAGATGTACAGATCCATGTATCCGTGAGACAGATAAGACAGGTAAGATCATTTCTGTTTTCCAGATGATGAAGTAGCCACTTAATAAATGATAGAGATAGTATTCAATGTAGGGGCTTTATTTAGAATGCATGCTAAGAGAAAGCATGTCAGTCCCGCAATCAACTGGGAGAAATAAGCATCAAAGCATCACAGGAAGCCAAAACTGCTGTCAGTTGCCCTCCTCCCCCTCAGTCATAGATATATTTAAACCAAGTAATAATAAAACAAACTGGCAGCTGGCACTTTCAGAGTGCCAACTCTGGAGCCCCTCACAAGAAAAGTTTTTTCTAGATAGAGTTTTTCACATCTTTCTTTTTTGTTTTGTTTTTCATATTTCTGTTTACTGTAAAGTTACATTTCTAAGGACAGAAAGCATTCTGAAGTACAAAATGGGGATGAAATGAACCAAATTGTAAACAAAAATGACTTTAACAATATGCAGGTTTTTAATTTTTTTTTTAATTCTGCTGTGACCCACACATTCATGTGTCAGCCTCTTCCCGTGTCCAAACCTTGAATCCAATTAAGAGAAGGAGCTGCTGGCTGTGTCACTGAAGCACTAGGGCACGGGGTAGAATCGTCATGGAAAGAACTGCCCTGTTACAAGACAACTGCCCTGTTACCAACCAGCTGGTAAAAGGAGAAGGAGTACATTATTTATACCACTAAAGCGAAGATCACTCATTAACTACATACTATATCACACTGTCATTAAATATATGAGTCCTTCACAAAACCTGGTGGGGACAACTATTCACATTTTGCAAGTTAGCAAGCTGAGACTGAGAACAGGTAATTTTCTTAGGAACAAACAGCTTCCAACTGGCTGGTAGCAACAGCACATGTTTTGCTTGCACTCTTCTAGTTTCTGTGAATCTCCATCAACAGTAAAAGAGCTTCCTTCTGAGGGAGACAAATTGAATTTCTGTTGCTTTAGGAAAAGCAAGACTTAACCTGCTTCCTACCTAGATGTCTGGGATAGAATACACACATCCTCTTTAGCAGATAGTGTGGAAAGGGCATCCCATGATGGTGCCACATGTCTAAGCTCCTGAGACCAGGTATGCTGCTGAGTGTGGCAGGCCCTGAACCAACTGAAATTACCTTTTTTTTTTCTCTGTACAATGAGAGCTGTGAAAAATGCCCTGCCTCCTTTCCTGCGTTACTGTAAAGTCAAGCATATGAATGAATGAATGTAGCTCGTTGATTTAAAATCTCTCTGCAAATAAGGTTGGTATAATCTAAAAAAAAGAATGTTGTCAAAATTTTCATCATCCACATATTCAGCCATGGTGTAAACTACTAGAAGACCTTATTTGCCTCTGCTCCATTTTAATAAGTAAACTGGAAAAGAAATGGAAATGGGTTTGTGTGGCAGAGTCACGAAGAAAGGATCAGGCTTTGACTCAGTTATGAAGAGGAATTGAATCTGCTGGTGCTGCCAAAATGTGCCAAATGTGTCTCTCAGCTTGCTCCATCAGTAACAGGTGTTCAGAGGCTGCCGAGAAAGGAGAGAGAGCCTCCCCTCCAATTTGCCTGTCTTTCACTTGTCAAGGGCTCTGACAGGCATTTTGCAGTTCTCTGTCACACAGTTCTAAGCACGGCTGCACAGCATGCCGCTTAGAGCAGCCCCAAGTCAAGGAACTCTGAGAATGCCGTCTGAGAGTCTCTGCTCGGTGACATGCCCAGAGTGCCGGTAGCCCTTCCTCTTGTTGTATGTCTACATCATTCACCCTCTTGATGGGTGGGCACATCGCTCAAAAATTTGCCCCATTAACGATTAGGCTCTTTTGTGGGTTAAGTGTTAGGGTTGATTTCTGTCACTGTTTAAGCACTGAACTATCTCTTCTCTTCGAGATACCCTTTGCCTATATGCTTATCTATATTGCAATGATTATCAGTCTCCCTAACTAGACTCTCAACTCCTTGAAGTAGGGTCCTAACAATAACCTGACACATATAGCAGAGGGTCTAGTGTTCAATGATGAATTTAGACACACTAAATATTTAAAGAGTTTATTTGAGCAATGATTCATAAATCTGGCAGTGCCAAACCATAGGTGGCTTGGGCCCCAAGGAAGGGCCAAGAGGACCGAACTTTATAAGGTCCTTAGGGAGGCAAGACAAAGCAATATTTGATTAAAGTGAAAAGTCCCTCTTTGGAGGTTAGCTGGCAGTTCCTGATTGGTTCAGTTTCACTTGCCTGTGATATGACAAATGCTTATGTAGGAACTCAACATGCTGGAACTGCCTCAGCCTAATGGTATCCTAATTAATTATTTTAACACTGGCATTTATCAAGGGCTAATAAATTTCTATTGAACTGAATTCTAATATGATATATCTAAGTACCTGAAAATGGTAGTTTTCTTGAAAAATATGAAAGCAGCTTTCTTCCAGTCATTGAAACCTTCTTGGTGATAATATGTCAGAATATGGATCTCAGTCTTAAAGGCTGTACTGTGTTCATTTGCCTTCACATATAAATGCACACTATTTTAACATAATATCAAGGAGCTGGGTGTAGTGCAAGGTTAGAATGCTTGTCTTGGATGTGCAAGACCCTGGATTTGGGCCCCAGCACCACATGTACATAATCAAATATTTCCAGGCATTGGGCAGAATGTGCATTTTTACTGGTCTGCTTTGCCCACTCACTGATAGCATCTTATCTTTGCTGAATCTTGTTATTCTAGACCCAGCCTACATGACATAGAGTGTTTAATTCAGTTCACAACACAGAACCAGTGTTATGCAGGGTGACACTTCTTTTCTAAAATGTTGTTTTAGAGATAAAGCGAAGCAAAATAAAACAGAATAAAGCCAATTAAAACAAGACAGTGTAAGTGACACAGGATTTCAAAACAAGGTAATAGGAAATCAACAATGGTTACCATAATGCCTCTTGTTGGCTTCAAAATAGCTGGCCATACCATCAGACATAGGAAAATCAAACAAAACAGAAAAGAATAGAATCAATAAAACAAAACAATGAGTGCAATACAGGGCTACAAAACAAGGTAATAATAAATCCAAAATGGCTACCATAATACATCTTGTTATTTTCGAAAGTGCTGCCCATACCATCAGATACAACAAAATCAAACAAGACAAAACAGAATAAAACCCAACCAAACAAAAATGAGAATGATACAGGATTTACAAACAAGATAATAGGTATTAACAATGGCCACCACCTTCAGGAGATTCCCATATGCTACATTACATATTGTTATCTTCTGAATAGATGATCAGACTACTGACTGTAGGGCTCCAAAGTGAAACACTGAACAATACAAGCATTAAGTTGTATTGTACCTCATTAGCTATCACTGCAGCCTGTGTTTCTCCAGATCAGCAGGTCGCTTACAGAGGGTGGGGTGAGGAACATTGGCACTTCTTATCTCCCTGCCTGTGCAGGGGCTGGCATCTGGCTCTCCCCCAGTCAGCCCACACAAAGCGCCGACTCACAGGAGGTCTTAGCTTCTTGGTGACTTCTTGCTCTCCTCTCCCACAGTCCATGAATGGTGTAGACTACAGGAGAGGGCTGGTGTCTGGCTCTCCCCCAGTCAGCCTGCACACAGTGCTGATTCACAGGAGGTCTTAGTTCCTTGTTGACTTCTTGGTCTCCTCCCCTGCAGTCCACAAATTGCAGGGTGAAAGTTAAAGAAGGATTTCCCTATTTGAGTTCTTTGTAAACACAAAGGGACACCATTCCTGTACACACATACACACACACATGCACACACACACAGAAACACATGCATGCACACAAGCAAAATCACTACCACCAGTAAACCCTTGCCTTCAACTTCCCATACTTTCGAATGCCTGGGCATCTAGTTTTGTAAGTTAGGAGAGGATTATCACATTTCATGCTTTAGGCCTTGATCTGATCATGAAAGGATCAGGAAAGATCTCCTTCTTCTCCTGTAGAATTGTTTGTTTAACCAGGTGTGCTAATTGGGGTGAGAGGTTGCTAAATTCTTTGTGATGCACCAGGTACTTGCAGCTGCAGTATGCTAGGGGGTAGACTTGTAGAGCCATGATCAGATATTCTGTGGGAACTTTGAGTGGTTATTATGAAAAGTGTTCTTTTTCTTTCTCTTTTCTTTTTTTTCTTTTCCTTTCTGTCTTTCTTTCTTTCTTTCTTTCTTTCTTTCATCCTCTTTCTTTCTTTTTCTCTTTCCTTCTTTCTCCTCTCTCAGCTTCTCACTGCTGTTTCTGTCCTTTGGAATGAAGACAGCATATTTCCTGTAAACAAAGATGGGGATTGAGAATTTTAGTGCTGAAGGGAAATTTAGAAATAATCTGGCCTGATTATCTTACTTTACAGAAGATAAAATGTATGTTCTAAAATGTTAAGTGGTTTGTCCAAGAACACATTAGCAACCAGGGGCAGTACTGGGATTAGAACCTGGGTCTCAGGGGTTCAGTCATGTTCTTTCCATTACATTACACTTACAATTGAGATGTGATGACCAAAGGTCAGCCAGGTTCAGTCACATTTGAGGGTCACTAAACTTAGTATTAGCCTTGGAGAGTTTAAGACACAGATAGGTGAGCTCTACCCTCAGTGCTTCTGATTCTGTAGTAACAGCAGTTGGAAGGAGCTAAAAATTTGCATTTCAAGTGAGTTCTCAGGTGCTACCTGCTGACAGTAGGTTTGATCTAGAGATTAAATTTTGAGACTCAAGGCATAAAGTTACTAAAAGCAAGAAATATTTTTCTTCTTTTCTTTTTCTCATTCATTCATTTAGGCTTTTATCACTCATTCATCAAAGGGTTTTTTTTTTTTTTTTGGTACTGAGGATTGAACTCATAACCTTGCACATCCAATGTTGACTGAATACTGCACTGATGAGTTCACAGCATATGTGTGTGTGTGTGGGGGGCATATATCAATCAGCAATTACTAAGCAGTCTTTAAAATGCAGTGAGAGAATCAGTACAGAGTTAATGGGTACAGTTCTAAAGGTAACTGAAGGGGAGACTTTTCAGGGTAGCCTTCATAAGAGAGGCAACATTTGGGCAGGGTCATGAAGGACAAATGAGATTTCTCCAGATGAAGCAGGAAGGATAGGATAGTCTAGCTTAAACAGCATGTACAAAGGCATGGAAAATGGCATTTTAGAGAGACGTAGTGTAAAACACAAGTGAGGAAGTAGAAAATGATGATATAAAGGTACTGAGGGTAAGCTAAGGAAAGGCATCGCATAGTCTGCTAAAGAATGTGGGGTTTATTCCGTGTGCAGCAAGGTCATGCTTTATTTTAATTCTGGCTATAGTGGAGGAGAAAAGAGGAACTCCTTGGAAGCTAGAGAAATTAACAATCTGTTATAGCAATGTATATGAAAAATAATAGATAGACCAAAACAATAGCAATGGGGATGAGGAGGAAAGAGCACTAAAGGGTTAAAACAACCAGGACTTGTTAATAGATTATAAGAATGACTAAGCAGAGCATATAGTAATTCCAAGATTTCTAAATTGAACAGCTGATGAGATGGAAGTGTGACTGAGAGACAGAAAATAGAGAAATAGGTTGGAGGCAGGCAACAGGTTCACTGGGGACTTTTTGGAACTCCGGTGTCTGAAGACAGGTAGGGATATCTTGCTATGATTGGTAGAGATGCTTTGGTATGAGTGTGAACTATCATTTAAGATTCAGGAAAATAGTTAAAGGTAAGGATGGATTTTAAAGTCATGGAAGAACTCAGAGAGTTGAGATAAATTAAACTTGTCTTATTAATCCATGAATTGCTATCAGAGTGATAAGTGAGACAACCTCAGTTACAAATAATAGGAAACCAAGAAATTAATTATACTTATTTGAAGGATAACCAAGAAAAAGTGAAAATCTGAATTCAAAATTTCTGTTTCTGATATCTGAATGTTTGAGAAAAGCATGGTTTGGAGATTTGAGTCCATGATTGATTGACCTGGTTGCTTTGGATCTGTAGTGGCATAATATATCATAGCACGAGTATAGATCAGTGGAGGAGGTCCATTCACCTCTTGGCCAATTGGAAAATCAGAGAGAGAGAGGGTGGTACAAAAATCCCAGAGTCCCCTTTGATGAAATGCTCCCAATGACTTAAAATCTGCCACTAGGATGTTCCAATATCACTAAATAGGGGATTAAGCCTTCATCACATGGATCTTTGGGGGATATTTGAGATCTAAACTACAGCTGATGCTGAGAAGAAACACTTGTATCAATACATATTTGCAGTTAGTGCTCTTTGCCAAGCCACTACTGATTCATCGCTTGAAAACTTCCTTGGTCAAAGTATTTACTGCTCCAGGCCTTAATTATCTAACCAGTAGAACAAAGTTGCTGAGATTAAATAAAACAATTCATGTAAAGGATATAGCATAATGCTTAGCATATTGTTACGTCTTATATCTAGATGTCTCTCAAAGCCTCATGTGCTCATAGATAGGGCTTTTGGGAAGTGGTTGGATCATGAGTGTGTGATACTAACTGAAGGATCTGTGATAACTGGGTAAGTCCACTTATTGGTTTAACATAGTTCAGTGTGGACAATGGGAAGTTCCACTCTGGGTGTAGGTGGCACCAACCAATAGGCTTGTAGCCTGGATGGAATAAAGAGGAGGGCTCACTAGTGGCTGTTGTGCCACAGACTGTTTCTCTTCTGCCATGCCCCTCTGCCTAGGATCCAGCAGTCTATGCACTGAAACCTCAACAAACTGTGAGCTAAAATAAAACTCATTTGACTTGTGGGTATTGGGCATTTTGTCCCAGCATTGAAAAAGTAACTAAAGTGCACATTAAAAAAGTTACTGTAATTTTTGAAATACTGTATTTAGCAGTGGAACAATTGAGTTAGAAAATAAAAACACTAATCAAACAAATGGCCTCTTCTTGCTGCATCCTGAATACCTACAATGGGGATGTGTATTTGGTATAACATGCCTACTGTAACTATGAAATCACAAATACTCCTGGTTCTTTGTGTTAGTTTTCTACTGCTGTGCAACAAACTACCAGAAACTCAGTAAATTTACACAAATTTATCATTTTATTTTCATACCATGACCAGAAACTGCATAGGATTTCACCAGGCTGAACTCAGTGTGATGGCTGTGACTCCTGCTTCTCATAGAGCTCTCTTCTAAATTCGTAAGTTGTTCGTAAAAATCCCACTGCTGGCAGTTGTAGAATCAAGGTTCTCATTTTCTTTCTAGCTGTCAGCTGAGCTCTATACTCAGCAATTTCAGGCTCTCTGTAGTTTTCTACTCTGGAGTCCCCATAGGAAGTTGATATGTATGTCTATGTTCTTCCCAGTCAACGAATAACTTTTGGGGCACTGAATCACCTTCATGCCTTTAATTTCTGGCTTACCTGACTGACCTCCAAAGCAAGATTTAATGGGCTCATATGATCTGGCATCTTAATTACATCTGCAAAATTCCTTCATAGCAGCATCCAGAATGGTGGCTGAATAACTTGAGATGTGTGTACACGATGGGGTTGGTTGGAACCTTAGGGACCATAAGATCCTAACACATTCCTGAAGCATATGCAAACTCAGCCACAGACTGAGTAGTGATTTTTAGTGGCATGTTGCATTTAACATTTGCCCCATTGGTTATTTCTCTACACTCAATTTACATTTGAATGACAATTTGTTGAATAACTGAAAGGCCAAGAGACGTGAATTTTAGAGAAGTGGTGTATTTTTGCCCTGTGCTCTTAGAATACCTCTGAATGATGTGTGCAATTATATGTCTTTCACCTCTGACTCTGTACCCCAACACCTACATAATCACTGGATCAAGGCAGGGACTTAATCTGTCACTTAAGAAAATAAATATCATTTCCACTCAAAATTGCTTATTATTTCTTTCTTCAGAGAAATGTCAGGTTGATCAATGTAGTCTTGGTGATAAATCAGTTGAGGCCAAGACTGGTGTGAGGGAGTACTTGAACATGTGCTTGCCCTGAACATATATTTAAGAGAACATATATTTTATGTTGTTAAATCAACTGGTTTTATTCAGGAAATTCCTACTTTAGACACTGTGAGGCTGAGAAACCAGTACTAAAAAGGAGCAATGAGCCAATATTAATTCAGGGTGGAGGTGAAGCACAAATCATGATTGAGATGTTCGGTTTCCAGGGTTACCAGAAACAAGTACCTCTGGAAAGCCTCAGACAGGTTCAATCCAAGAACTTCTGAGATTGGCTTGCATTTGGAACCCTCTAGGGCTGCCAGCAAAATGTTTCTGCAATTGGTCTAGGAAAAAAGAAATCTCTCATCCCACATCCCTTCTCTACCAAGATCCTTGGCGTGAGGGGTGTCAGTTTATTGTATGGGTCCTTTCATGTTTACACATACTGCTAGCTGGTTATAAGAGGCAAGATTAGTCAATGCAATACACAATGGGAATAAAAGATGATATGCTATTATCTTCAAATGGCAGTTTATATTCATGGTGTACAGCTTGAGCAAAGAGATACCTTGAATATTGATAAAAATGTCAGCGTTTACATGTGTATTCACATTCTGGTTTCTGGTTCCCAAGGAAAACTGTAAGCACATTTTTGTACTTTTTCTCTTCTTCCTACTAACGGTAATTATGAACCTTCAGAGACTCTCATTTCCATGTGGTAAAAGGATTTTAAAGCTCATAAATTATAATTAAGCTGGCATTCTTATGCTGAGTAATAATCTACTGATTTTTGAGACTTGCTTCTGTTCACCTCATGTCACCCACAATAAAAGGGAAGAAAATGAGGAAAGTAAGTGCATGTACTTTCTATATTGTAGGATTAAAGAGATATCTTTTCTCCCTGAAACCTCTCTGCGAAGATCAGATTCACCCCTAAAACTCACTGGGATTTGTTTTAGCATAGACAGAAATCAAATTTTGGAGTGTATTTTATTTATTTATTTATTTATTTATTTATTTATTTTTGCGGCACTGGGGATTGAACTCACAACCTCGCGCCTGCTGGAGTGTATTTTAAAAGGAAATAAAAAGAAAAGAAAAAGAAAAAAACAAAAACCATTTGATTATAAATTCTGACCTTTTTTATTTTGCTTATTCCTACTTAACAGCCTATAGATATGATAGAACAATACTTTGGTCATACCCAGTTTAAGTGCTCCTCCAAGTTGGGAAGAAACAAATATATCTGGTGAGTAGGAAAATGTATTTAGAAAAAGCTCACATTTGTTTATGTATTTACACATAAAATTTAAGACAAACATCAAAGGAATTCTATAATTTAGGCATAACTCAATTTATTTCATTTTACTACACATTACAGAGACTGCATTTTTTAATAAATTGCATTCATAGCAACCCTACATGATCAAATCTATCAGTGTCTTTCTCCAACATCATGATCTCAGTGTTGTGTCACGTTTAGGTAATTTCACAATATCTCATACTTTTTCATTATTATTACATCTGTTATGGTGATCTGTGATCAGTGATCTTGATGTTAATGTGTAATTGCTCTGGGGCCCCACTAATCACACCCATGTAAGATTGAACTAAATTAAAAAACATTTTTTATACTGCTCCCAAAACCAGCTATTCCCCAACTTTCTTCCTCTACTAGGATCTTGAAATTAATTAGTAACCAGCCTTTAAGTGTTGAAGCGAAAAGAACTCACACATTTCTCACTTTATATCAAGTTAGAAATGACTTAAGCTTTATATGGAAGCTAATGTTGACAGCTAGGACAGGCAGAAAGCTAGGGCATCTTGCACCAACCTTTCAGCCAAACTATGAATGTAAAGGAAAAGGTCTTAAAAGAAATTGAAAATGCTACACCAGAGATGGTAAGAGAGTAAAACAATCTTCCTGACACGAAGTTTTGATTGGATAGGTTGGGCATAGTAGAATATGCCTATAATCTCAGCACTCTTAGAGGCTGAGGCAAGAGAATCATAACTTTGAGCCCAACCTAGACAATTCAGTAATTTATTTACAATCATGTCTCAAAAAATTTAAAAGTGCTTGGAGATAGCTCAAATGGCTTGAACCAGCCACATTTCTGTAGGCCAGAACCCAATCCATAGTAAAGCCCTACTTCGCAATTCTGTGAAAGCCGCAGAAGATAACTTTGAAGCTAGCAGAGATTTACTCAGGGGTTGTAAGGAAGGAAGCTATTTCTATGACATAGAAGTACAACCTGAAGCAGCTACTGCTGATGCAGAAGTTACAGCAAGTTATTTCGATCTCAGATCACTGAAGAAGATGGCGATATAAACAAGATTTTCAATGTAAACAAGAGTAACCTTATATTGGGAAAAGATGCATCTGGGACTTTCATAGTCAGAGAGAAGTCAACTTCAGCTCACAGCTTCAAAAGACAGGCTGAGTCTTTTGTTACGGGTTAATGTAGCCTGTGACTTGAAGCCAACTCATTTACCATTTTGAATCTCCTGGGAATTTTGATAATTACATTTTGAGAAATCTACTCTGTGCTCTGTAAGTGGAACACACGGATGATAATACATCTACTTAAGAGGTGTTTCACTAAATATTTTAAGTCCACTGATGAGACCTACTGCTCAGGAAAAAAAAAGATATCATTCAAATTATTGTCTATTGACAATGCACTTGGTAACTCAAGAGCTCTGATGAAGACACACAAGACAGATGTTTTCATGCCTGCTAACATAACAATGTACATTCTATAGCCCATGTATCAATAATTTTGCTTTTCAAGTTTTATTAATACATTTCATAAGGCTATACTTTGCTATAGCGATTCTTTAATGGATCTGGGCAAGGTAAACTGGAAACTTTCTGGAAAAGATTCATAATTCTAGATGCCAGTAAGATCATTTGTAATTCAGGAGAGGAGGCCAAAAGATCAACATTAACAAGACTATGAAAGAGGTTAATTCCAAACCTTATGACTTTGAAGGGTTCAAGACTTCAGTGCTGCAAGTAACTGCACATGTGGTGGAAATAGCAATGGAACTAGAATTAGATATGGAGCCTATAAATGTAACTGAATTGCTACAATCTCATCATAAAATTTTAATGGATAAGGAGTTGCTTCTCATGGATGAGCAAAGAAAGTGTTTCTTTGTGATTATGCTAGAAACACGGTTGAAATGAAAATGAATCTGTTATATTACATATACTTAATTGATAAAAACAGTGGCAGTGCATGAGAGGACCGACTCCAATTTTGAAGAAGCTCTATTCCAGGAAAGAGGAATGAAGACTGCACACTACAGAACAATCTTCTTGTGAAAGGAACAAATTATGTGCAAAGCTTCATTAGTGGCTTATTTTTAAAAATTGCTACAGCCACGCCAATTTTTGGCAATTGCCACTTTGATCAGTCAGCAACTATTAACAAGGCAAGACCATTCACCAGCAAAAAGATTACAACTTACTCAAGGCCAAGATGATCTTAAGCATTTTTTAGTAATATTTTGAATAATGCTTTCAGACATGCTATTGCACTTGTGAGCCTGCAGTATGGTGAACATGTAACTTGTGCATGCTATAGGAAACCAAAGAATTCATGCATCACTTTATCACAGTGGTCAGACCAAACCCACAATACCATCAGGGTTGCCTATATAAAAGTTTAAGAAGAGTTACTCTATTTATCTGGTAGGTCAAGTCAAGAATGTTAAGTTAGGCTTCAGTGTTTTTGGCTTAACCTAAGAAAACATTCAGATTACAGGTGCCCATTAACAGAATGGTTTGCTTTCTAAAACTGGGGACAACTTGTCTTCAAACATATTGTAGGGAATGGCCATGTGTGACCTGATTTGGTCTATGATTCCTACTAATTTAAAACTTACACATTCATTAAAGGGTTAAGCATTTCTACATATTACAGCAAAGTTAACAGCCTTAAAGGTACTGCTTGCTTAACATGTCATTTTAAACTTACATTCTGACAGCTAAACTTGAGTTCATCTTTCTGTTTTTAAAAAATACCTACTTATACTTTTACAGAGAAGTCAGTTATTGAGAAAAAAACAAAACACTGGTATCAAGCACTGATTTTTCTTAAAAATGAATTCTTAGTCTTTATCTCAAAAGCACCTTAACTCCATCACAAAAATATTCTGGTACTTGAGAAAACAGAACAAAAGGCTTTTCTTTTTACTAGGTTCTGAGTTTTTCTCAAATACTTCGGCACTTAAGTCTTTATTGTATGTTTGAACTTGCAATTGTTTCATAAAGTTAATTCTGCTTTCTTGGAATCATGTTAGTTCTGAAAGACTAGAATAAGCAGACAAGAGCAAGTTCTAGCTCCATCACTGACTTGCTGAAGGAAACCACTTGGACCCTTGTATTTTAAGATTTACTAATGAAATAACAAATCGGACTAGCTGTGAAGTTCTCATGAGGTGATGGTCTTAAAATGCCTTGGAAAGTATGAACAGCATTCAGATTTAGTTCTGCATGCCTATTCCAGGGTTAGATTGCTAATAATTATTGACCCAATTATAGGAGAATCAAAAAGAACTATTTATAATTAAATAGCTCACTCCCCATTGGTTTATAAGTTCTTCTACTTTAATAGTTAAAGAATTATAATTTAAATTATATTTAAGTATGATCTAAATTATACTTTGCCCAAATAAGACAGGACTGTTTTCTTCTCAGGATTTATTGGTTCCCATGTAACTTGAGAAAAAAGCCACACATACTCACAGGTAAAGAATGACAATCAATGTTTTTAATGTCCTTTCAGTCTTGTAGCATCCGAAATAGTGATGTCTATCCATATCTGTATCTGTCCAGAACATTCATAAACCTCATGCTTGATCTATGTGTCAGTGGACCAGGGACAGGACAGGAATTCACTGATGATACTTCAAGCAACGCGGTAGGCCTTCCCTTTGGGGTCTGTCAGGATAACTACACCCCAAGAGCCAATGCCTAGGAAAAAAACAAGTGTCCTTCATTTAGATTACTAGGTGCTTCATACAAGCCATCTTATTTAACCGTCATACTTCTGGAAGCTGTATCTTGCTTATAGGAGAGTAAAGCTTAGAAAAGGAAAAAGAAGAAAAGTTCAGAAAGCGAAAAGAGCAACCTGTCACCCCCCTCCCCCGCTCCAGTCCCGCCACGCACACACACCAATTAACGAAGATAACTGATTTAAAACAACCTGGTTAAATAAGAAATCTGCAAACGCAAAATTCTATTTAACACATTTGAAAAGCTGAAAGAATCATGCCTTCTGACTGGAAGGTACCTTGATGATCACTTAGTGATCTATCAATCACAGCTGTGGACCACATCAGAGTGGTACACGAAGTACGAGGCTTTGAACTCACATCTAAAACACGGTCTCAAAGCCCAGTTTCTTAAACCAAAGTCAAGTGCACGAGCTCTGGCTTTCTCCAGGATCTAGAAAAAAACCACTGACTTTGGAGCAAGACAATAACCCTGGATGAAAAGCCAAATCTGTCACTTCCTAACTAACCGGTCTATTTGCTTCAGCTTGGCCATTAGAAAGGGTTTTTTTTTGTTTGGTTGGTTTTTTTTAAAGGCTCTCCAACTTCTCCCAGCACGCCTGCACCCGGGCGAGGTGCCCCCGCCACGTGACACTTCCGCGCGCCCCAACACCACCCACGTGGCTGCTTCTTTCCCTCCTCTCCCCGCCACCCAGACCAAGTGGCTGCCCGGCTCTCACAGATGCCGATGGTCATTTTTGCAATAGTCCAGGGACCCGGGGCGTATCCCAGCTTCATGGGCCTCCGCGCCACTAAGTACACGTAAGCGCCTGCCCCAATCAGCCCCGACCCTGACAGCAGGCGACAGCTCCAGCAGTTTTTAAACAACGGGGTTTGCGCCGGAGAGGAAGGCACTTCCGAAGCATCTGGGGCCGCAGGGTTGGCGGAGCTGGCGCCTTCACGAGGGACAGGCAGCTTCAAGGGATCTGAATATTCAACTGGCCGGGTAAAGGAAGAACCCATATTCCGGATCTCGGCCCAGCCTTAAGAGCCTTCGTTTCGATCTAACGTAAAAGCAGCCGGAAAGCAGAGTGCCAGCGCATTACGCCAGACGGAGCCTGAGGGCTTCTGGGAAGTGTAGTTTTCACCTGCGACGAAAGGGCCCGAGCGAGAGGCGGAGCTATTGTAGACTTCTGCTACAGCAACCAATTGGGTGGCAGAGACCTAATCCGCCCCAAGCCGTTATTATTTTAGGGGTACTGTCTTAGTTTGCTTTTTAAGTGTCTCAACCTGAAGTCGCCATAGAGAAGAAATGTGAATCTCAAAGATTTCTCCCTAATGCAGACTGTTAGGTACAGGGCCTATCACTTCACCTGCCTTAGGCCTGAATTAAAAAACTGTTTTATATATTCTTAACTAGAGTATATCTTGGATACTTTGCTAACCAGTTATCTGCACGGTGCCATTTCCTAACTCAGTGCAGCAGTTTTCTCAGTACATAGCTCATCTGGTTAAGTGGCATAGCCAGATTGTTAAAACAACTTCTGTGGAGTCAAATCGCTTAAACTCTCTGCACATATTGTGAAAGAAATATACAAATGTGATCAAGGTATTACAAATCGGTTTGAATTACCTGGCTAAATTCTTTCGATATCTTTACCTTTTTTCTTAAAGACATGCTGTCAACTGGATCATATTCATAGTATTTTTTCTTTGAGAACCCTGTAGAAAGTTCAATTCAAAATCAGATTAATAGATTTCAGGGGTTAATGTTAAGACTTGTTCTTACAGGTTTAAATCTTATCATCTAATAGAATGACCTTTTCATCCTGATTGCATCTTTGCAAGTCAACTTCTGTATCGTACATGCCCGACTCATTTCACCTTTCATTTTCTTTGGGTAAAGCTGGGGATGAATCTTGTGCCTGACTGGTCTCAGGGGATTACCGGTAAGAAAGACATTTAGAGTTCAGAGATTGCTTCTGTTAGAAGAAATGGATAAAATAGGACTACAGTTTCCAACTTTTTCTTCTTTAGATTAGCTTAAAAATTAACATGATAAGAAGAAATTCACTATGCCAAATTCTAAAATAGGAAGTGATTTTTGACAAGGTTGAAAAGGGCAAAAATAAAGGCATGGAGAAATAGATAAAGATAAAATAGAACACTGGGCTGGCCCACTGCTTAGTTTCAAAGATGCTGTCAATTTTGATATATGTGTGTACAGATGACATAGCTGTACTTATCTCTGAATACCTATGTGTATATTTTCTGTAAATATTTAGCCATAGATAGTTGTGCATATCTCCGTATGTTGTATTTCAGAAAAACAAATGTTTGGGAGAATTGGGCTTTATCACTATGAGCCAACCATGGAACATAGAGAATATTTCTTAGTCTTTCTGATCCTTAGTTACCTCCTCTCTAAAATGAGATTTGGACTAGGTGGTCTCTTTCTGATTTAAAAATTTTATTATCAGAAATACCTCTTCCATTAACACTATGCTAAGTCTCATACTATACAAATTCAAGAGTATTTTTCATAATTTGTGGCTGCTACTTCCCACTATGTCTGATATAACATTCCAGGCTGTATGTAATTTCTTTTTATTTGTATGGGGAAAATCACCCTTTGACAGTGTTTACCAAACAATGGGATCACACCCCTATAGATTAAAAGAAAAAGATGAAGTTCATGCTAGCATTTATTCCACATAAACATTTGACTTGGTTTGATTATTTTGACAGAATGTTTCTGACACCTTTCTTCCTAAGTTTGTATTAATTAAAATTGTGGGTTAATTTAGGAAAAATTGACATCTTTATAATGTTGAGTCATCTAAGGACATGGAATGCCTTTTCTTTTGTTCATATCTTCTTTTGTATTTCTGTGTAACACTTTTACAGTGTTTTTATTATGATTTTACATGTTTCCTTTCAAACTCTTTATCATTTATGTTGTTTTTGAAAATAAGGGATTGTTTTCCTATTGTATCTTATTATTGTTGTTTAGGTATAAGAGGGCTCCTTATTTCCATAAATCCTAATATTGAATGATCAGTGCAATGTTGGTTAAGCTTAACTGTTGACTTGACTGGTGTGGGTGTTGCCTAAGGGAATAATAAAGCACACTTCTGATGTGTCTGGGTGGGTCATGGAGGTGTGGCCTTGGGGTTCCTTCTTTTATGGTACTTTTCTTCTGTGCTCTGATTCCTGGTCACCATGAACTAAACAGCTTTGCTCCACCACACCCTTTTTCCATGTTATATCTGCCTTGGTAGATTGAAATCTTTCCTGCTTTTAGATATAGGTGTCAGGGACTTTGCCCTAGCTACAGGAAAGCTGGCAAATAAAAGTACATTCTGGCAAACCTCTGAAACGTGGCCAGTGGTTTCCTTTTTTTGTTCAATCCTTGGTGACTTGAAGGTTTATTCATTACACATCTTTTTCATAAAAACAATTTGGAAACATTTTTTCTTTTTTGGTACTTGGAATCAGTTTAAACACCAAATACTATTGGAATTAGCTTCTTTTAAAAAGTTTTGTTACAACTGCCCTATGAAATTGTCAGTTCAGGCCTTTTTTTTATTTTGGGGGATTCTTCGACACTTTGCACTTTTTAAAATTGAATTTTCTGTTGGCAATAGTTTTGGTAAATTATGAGTTTCTGAGTATTACCTATTTCATTCCAATTTTCAGGTTTGCATTGAATTCAGAAAAAATCTTATACAACTCCTTTATTTATTTATTTATTTATTTATTTAAAGACAGGGTCTGTCTCTATACCCAAGAATGGCCTCAGCCTCCCAAATGCTAGGATCATAAGTATGTACCACCACATTTGGACCATTTTTTATTCTTCACTGTATCTTTTATTTCTCTTCATTTTCTTAATGAGGACCTGTGAAATAAAAAATGATGTAGGCCCTACACACCTGGATCTGGCCCTGTGCAAGTCCACAGGGACTGTATCTTAACTTGTGTGTGTCCTCTCTGGCTGGACAGCAGTGCCCAGTGGACATGTGCTGGGGAAGGAGATGTTACCTCTATCTCTAGCCTGTTTAGCACCTCAAATGCCTGTGTGGAGTTAGGTGTCAATGGATGTCAGATAGACTGAATTTGTGTTTCTCAAAGTCAAAGAATGAATTCTAAGGGGTTAAGAGAAGGAAAATTTATTGAGGATTAGAAATAACACCAGAGACACAAGAGGGGCTCTAAATGAGTTGCCTTCCTTTTGTTAATCTGTTGTATGCCTTATGTGGGAAAAGAAACTTTTGATGCAATTAAATGAAGGATATTGAGATCCATTGTTTGTGATCGATTATCCGGTAAGTTCTTATACTTAATCCCAAGTGTCTGTATGAAAGACATGCAGAGAGAGAATACATACAGAAGAGAAGGCACTGTGACTACAGAAGGAGAGATTGGGGTCATGTAGCCTCAAGTCAAGGAATGCTGGCAGTCACCATAAGCTGGAAGAGGTAAGGAACAAATTACCCCCAAAAAACCTAAAGAGGGAATCTGACCCAACTGACACCTTGATTTTGGATTCTAGATTCCAGAATTATGAGAGAATAAATTTTTGCTATTTTAAGCCACTAAGTTTCTGGAAAATTGTTGCAACAGCTATGGGAAACTAACACATACACTCCACTAAACTTGTCTCTGCTCTGCATTGATGAGCCCTAGCCTAAGATAGCAAAGTATCACTGCTTGGTACAAACTTTCTTTTCTTTTCTTTTCTTTTTTATTTATTTATTTATTTTTTGGAGTTTTGAGCTACTCCACCCCACTGTTTTTTGCCACTGACTATTGCTGTAGAGGATTCTGAAACCAAGGCAATTCTTTTTTTTTTGTTTGTTTGTTTGTTTGTTTGTGGCCCCAGGGATTGAACTCACAACCTCACGCCTGCTGAGGCAATTCGTTTTTAATGTATGTGACAAGATCTTTTTGCCTGAATGTCCAAATCATTTTCTTTTCCCTTCTTATGTTCAAGGAACTCCTCCTTAAATATGTAATTTGTTGTCTGTTCATTTGTAAGTGGAGATCTTTGGAAACTTTGCTTCTAGTGTACGGGTTCTCCTGGCATATTCTTTCTACTGAAGTGAAAAAATAGATCCTTTAAATCATCCCCCTGAGTTTCTATGGTGAGCCTCAGTTCCTAAGAAAGAAGGAAACTTGAGCTTGTAATTTCCACAGCAGAGGGGTGGGGGCTACGTCTTTCTCCATAGTCTGTTGGACTTCCTTTGCACATGATTCTTTTCCCCATCCCTCCGGAAAGTGCAGTCACTGCTTCATAGGAGGATCCCTTTATCATTCCAGTGATAAATGGCCTTGTCTGGACCACATCAGCTCATAGGTTCAGAAAGATATATGATTACCCTTTTGTGACAAGAAATAGCCTCTGCGTCTTTCCCTGAAGCAATTACTCTGTTTTTCTTCTTTGTTGATGAGTGTGTTTGAGAGAATCTTCATTGTTCCCGTGGATGGGACGGTGGACAGTGGCTGCAGTGGTAGGGCTGTAGCATCAGCAACATGGAGTTGGACTAACAAGAAAATGTGCCACACTGTGGTTCCTCTCTTGTGCCCTGGAAGCCTAAAGTGGACTCAGAGCAGTAACAGCCACACCACTTTTTCTTCTTATACTATTGCCTATGTGCGCTTGTCCTTTCAATATTTGTTCTATCCTCTTTTTCTTGAGGAATTTCAAAAGTATATACTGCTGTATATGTTTTATTTTTTCATTAATTCTTTTCATCTTTTTATCTTTGTTGCTTGATACATTTATGGCAATGTCTTTTCTCTTTCATAGTAATGTTTGTATCCATGAATGTAATGTGATGGTCTCATTTTTTTCTCCCACTGCTTTTATTAAGCTCTGACAACTCATATTTTATCTTCTGCTGTCTAATCATCTCATTCCTGAGATCTTTTATTTGTGCTTTGAACTGTTGCTTTATAGACTTGATTAGTCCTGAGCAGATTTAAAATTTAGGAAGAAATTTTGCTCATGATTTTTATATGTTTCATGTTTGTATTTTTCTAAAGTTATTATGAATCCACCATTTATTTTTCTTGTTTTTTTTCTATTATTTCCCAGTTTTTTTTTTACTGTATCTTTTAGTCCTTCTTAAATTAAACATATTCTAAAGGGCGAATTTTTTCCTATTTATCAGGAAGGAATTTGTATTAGGACAGAGCTGAAACTGAGTTTCAGGCCAGCTGGAATCCTTAAGGTGTGGTGCACATGTTCATGTAGTCTCCTTGCCCCCTCAACAAATGGAGTAACAGTTTTCAAAGTCTTTTCTTCTACACTGCCAAGGAGACCATGTGCTTCCCGTATATGTGGCTTCTTGATGGGTTTTCTCTTCACCGCTGTCTTTTTTTTTTTTTTTTTCTTTCTTGGTCAGAACTGGGTCTATGAAATCTAGGCATTTAGGTTTTGCAACTTGAAGTGTACTCTTTACTTTCAAGAATTATATATTGGTAGCACTGTAATCTGCAGCTTCAGGGCCTTTGCTCTGATATTTCTTTCCTCAGCACACTCTTGTGTAATCACCAGGGCCATCGTGAGTGCAGGTGTACATATTGCAACAGAGTCTAATTAGAATTAGCAGATTCTACTCTTGCCCTGCAGATGTACATATTGCACTAGAGGCTCAACTGCCTCCATCTTTTGCAATTAGAGTGAGTAAATACTACTCATGACCTGCTTTAGTTATATAGGGTGAGAAATAAAACTTTAGTATATTTGGTAATGTACAGCTGCTTGTTACTTTAATAAATTTCCCCTATTTTTTAGTCAGAGGACAAACACCTGCCTCTCCTGCTTTTCCCATGCTTGTGGAAAGGGGGATAGCTTGGCCTGCAGCTACAGCTTCTCCACCCTTCACTTCCCTTGCCTTACTCCCCGACCCACACCAGCAATGAACTGGAGGACTTGCTGAAGTGTCCTACCAGGTTATTTAGCGGCCACTCTTCTCCAGGCTGTTCCAACTGAAATGAATGCAGCTTGGCTCCTCCTCTACTCCTGTCACTTCAGATGCTGCTGCTGCCTCTTTGAAGAAGGCAGTGGTGGGGGTGGTAGTGGTGGTGGTAGGGTGTCTTATTGTGGCTACTGTCAGGGAGGGAGATATATGGGTCCATTATTAACATTTCCAACCTCCTAGAAACCCACTTAACTGTGATGAATGCAGTTAGTCTTCATGAGAATTCTCTGGTTACATCCTCATCATTTTTCTCAGGGACTCAAAGGTTGTCAAATAGCTCATGTACCTCCACCCCCCACCATAACACCTGTAGTTGTCCTGGAGCCCTGTACCCATTTGGTCCAACCACAGTTCTACACTTAGACCAATCAGCAGGCCCATATTTGAACCAATTGTGGGCCTGCACTTGGACTAATCACAGGCCTGCAGTTGCTATGTAAGCAGTACTCTATACTTCTTGTGTTAGTCTAGAAGGACTCCCCCCAGTGTACTGATTCCTTTCCTGTCCAAAGCTGCAGCACAGATCCTGTTAAAATAATGACTGGTTTGGTAATCTTATAAATCCACTTTCTAAAAGTTCTGTAAATCTACTCAGGATTTTTATCGTGAGTAGTATGGATTGTGCAGTCCTCTCAAAAGAAAGATTAATAAACACAAAGGCCTTTTGCCCTGAAAAGCTCCAGAGATCAGCACCCAGCAGAGTCAACCTATGGTGCCTGGCACAAACCAGCAGTGGCCGGAATTGGCCGACATCTACATTGACCACAGCCACTGGGTCAACTGTTGGCATCCGGCACTATTTAGTGTCATCAGGGCTACTAGCAGAGCTATACTTTGCCAATTCATGATTTTCATTTGACTCCATCAAAAGAACCTTCAACAAATTGGCAACATTTTGACTCATACTGTTGTTTCACCACTGAAATTTCTACCCTTGAGAGCATTTTGAAATATATGGAAACATTTTTGGTTGCCTCAGTGACAGGGTCCTGGGGCCAAGGATACTAAATCTCTAGTAATGCTTACAACAGACCTACTCAATAAAGACTTTTGCCTCCTGAAATGTGGATAGTATCCTCTATAAAAAATTCATTAATTGACTTTGCAAGTATGGCCAAGTTACTTTCCTGAAATTAATCCCTGCTATTAAATCCTTCCCCAAAATAGATATTTTTAGGGTCATTTATTATTTTCTACTTTAGGTAATTCATATAATTAACATATATATATCCATAATATATTTCTAAATATACTATCTATATATGATTCTCTCTATATAAATCATATATTGCTAAATATAATATTCATGAATGGACTATTAGAGTATATTCATTTTTGAAGCATTCCCATATTATCTAGAATGGTATGTTGGACCAAATTGGTACTTATTAAATGACTATGTATTTCATTAGACCGATGTATCATCTAGAGTCCATGTTTAATAAAGTGCTTTCCGTATTCTGGGTACACATTAGTAAATTCAGGGTTCCTCTTTGTTTTTTATAGTTTGAACTGACAAAAAACTTGAAAAATAAACAATTGAAAAAGACATTCCCTAAAGGTAACCATCAAGTGTAATAAGGCTCAAATCAAATGGCCCAGCTGTCACAGTAAAATACAGCCTATTGACTTCCTTCTCACTAGGGAAAAGCACTGCGTGCCACTTACTACAGACAGCATGGAGAGAAAGTATTACCCTAAGAACTGCAGGAGGGACTGCCCTGTGCAGCAGAGAGGAAGGAGCAAAATCAATCTGGCTTGTAGGAGATAACCACATGTTGTTAAATAAAAGGTGAGGGGGGATAATTATCCAACTTTAAGGGTCAGGAAAAATAGCACCATAGTTAAAATCTAACTGAGGTAATCAACAGTTTTTTTAAATCACTAAAAATGAAATCATTAACTACCAACTAGGTGCAAACTCTTCATGGAGGAGAGAGTGGCGATGGGGCGGCTCTTACAAAATGAGCAGGATAGAGTCTGTCTTCTAGACTTTCAGAGACTTATCTGGGAACTAAGCCCATACAATAAAGAAATTCAATATCTATAGACAAATGTTTTACTGGAGGTAGTAAGAAAGTTTAGTGTGATGTAGGAAAAAAAGAGATTATTTCTAATTAGATGGATAAATGAGTTGAATTCAGAAGCAAGGAAGCTGTAACTTGAGTCTTAAAAGAAGGTTAATGTGAATCACTAAAAAATGTGTAAATAGTGCTGAATCCTTTACCCTAAGCCAATGTTAAGAGGTACAATGACTAACACTGGTAAAATGTTTTGCAGTTAAATGGTGCTGTTGCATACATTATTCATATTGCTGTATTACTATGAATTGATGGTTTATGTGTTTAAATTCTGAAAACTTGCAAGTGCTAAGGCTTTAAAAATTGGGGTACCTGCAATAAGTTTTCATCAATTTTTAACTTACAAGAGTATGTATGTCTAGGATGTTTATGTCGAACAAAATGGTACTCTCTGGACATTACTTCAATCCACTGACACTGACCTTCGCAATATCTTGTTACAGATAAAAAGATAAAAACATAATTAAAATTTTTTAATGAATTCTGTTATAAGTAAGATGAAAAAAGTCATGGGAACTAAATCTCATATTTATATTTTTTGAATTAAAAGAGTTTTATATGACCCTTATGCAGTATATTTCTTTTGGCTTGTACAATGTATAAATGTAGTTTAAAAAGGAGGATAAGCTCTTCAAGTATATGTCAATGAGTGCAGTACTTAAGAATTCTAAGCCAAAAATAGTTTAATTATTTCAGTTCTTTCCATAATACTTATTCACTTCAGCAAGATGCTTCTCTACTCCCTTGCTCCTTACTACTGTCATGAGAAAGGAACTCATATTGATCCTGCTTGTAATCTTTTTAGGCCTGTTGGGTATTGTATGGGTGAACATCTGGGAATGTTGTTCTTTGCCGTCCAGTGAATCAACAGAAGAGATGGATCCCAGGTGTCTTGCAGCCCACTGAATCTTAAGGACTGCTGATTCTAATCCGCACAGCATCATACTGTCAAGTTAGATGACCCTGGGGAAGCTGCTGATGTGAAGTATAGATAGCCCAAGAGAGATAACTGCTTTTGGTGATAAAATGCATAGTTTTCTTGGAATTTTAATTTATTCCAGAATTTCCTAACAGAGCATGCTTGGTCATTTACTGGGATTTGTGTAAAGCATAAAGTATAAAAAAAGAAATTTGGTGAAAACAAAAACTAACATGTCTGTAGTTGTTTTCCAGTTCATACATCATCTAGTACTTGTACTAGTATATGACATTACACATAGTCTACATATTGTGTAAATTTAATTTTCATAACAACCTCTGAGGGTCTCATAGTAGTTTTACTTGTAATAAATAGATTAGGAACGAGGTCCTAGAGATTGCTTAGTTTAAGGCATAAATCCTATGTTTTCACCTACATTTTAGGCCCTAGAACCTATTCTTACCTATTTTTATTGTGTTGCAGTCCAACTCAGTATGGCATCTTCTGAGTGCACCTTGAGATGTTTGTTCATACACAGTGCCAAAATAATGGCTATAAAGTGCTTTCCACACTGTGTGGCACATCTGAAACATTTCATAAAAAGAGAGCTACTAGTAATTTGTGAATAACAATAATACAGTTCCCTGTTACTTTTATTATAAAGATTTCAGAAAGTTTGATACCTATGGTAGGAGTCGTGGAGCGCTAGATTCCATTGTGCTTTTCCTGGTATAAGGCATCTTTTCAGGTTGTATATAGACTGAGATTCACTGACAAAATACAACTTTTCTAAATTGACAAGGGACAAATAAGGCTGGCAAGGTGTAGCAGAAAATCCTTATTGTGCTTGATTACATGGTACCTTTTACAGACCAAGCAACCTATGAGCTCACAATATCATTTTAATAAGGCTTTGCAATTTAATAAATGCTTTCAAACACATACTTTCAGTCATGCCTTACAACATATATGACTATTATTGCCCTTGTTTTACTAAAAAGAAAACAAAGACCTAAAGTCAGAGGTTAATTAATGTCCCAGTTCACCCCAGTAGGAGCCAAAACCAACAGCAGACTCTCTGACTTGAAGTTCAATGCTTTTTGTCCTAAACATTGCTGCCTCATATTTGCATTAAGATTTCCATCCTTTGATGAACCACCAGAATCTGAAAATATGAATGCAATGAAGTATCACAGTGGGTAACTTTATGAAATGCATGAGCAAAAAGAGAATTTTGGTGAGTTTAATACTGAAATCTTAAAAACTTCTTTCAACAAATATTCATTCAATACATATTTATGTAGCTCCTGCATTGTGCATGACATTGTATTAAATTATTTTACATTTATAATAAAGTAGGAACTAGGAATGCTAGGAATAGCCTTCAGCTCAAGCTCACACATTGTTAGATGTAAACCATTTTATAAAAATCATGTCAGGATGCTTACATATCTTATTTTACCAACTATGCTACAGTCAAATTTGTGACAGTAGCTATGTCTTATTTGTTTTGTATTTCATGTAATCCCTGGCCCTGTATTTTACTTTTTGAGTGAATTAGTGGAATATAGAGTTGGGAACTCAGATCTCCAGGAGCTTATGTACTATACTGAGAAATAAGATATGGAAATCAATTTAATAAAACATGAAATTAATACACGATTATTTCTAGTTGGGATGATCAAGGAAAGCTTCATGGAAGAACACTTGTTTAATGACAGGTAAGTAATGAGGATTTCTTGTTGTTTCACAGAGCAAGATGGATAAAGTAGTCTCATTAAAATAAGAAGTAGGGGATTTAAATCTTCCAGTATCTTGTACAAGGGCATAGGAGTCATTGAAAACAATTTTGTTAAATGAATAAGGGTTGAATCTTTCCAACAAAATGTTTAATATATTACCCTTTAAACATGAAATGTTGCACAGAAATACTGGTGTTACTTGGAATCAGACTAGAAATGTCAAAACCCCTGATCAAAGATTTTACCATTTTCTGTTTGGTCCTTCTAGAACAAAGAATCACAGAAATATCTTGGAGACTGTTTTATTCTTGTAGAGATTTAACAAGTCTGTACAATTCAGAGAAACACTTTGAATGTATAATCAAGCAGTAATATAAACATCCTTGAAAGATTGCATCACTTCTTTGAAAGAGAGAATACCAAGCCAAAAATCTTTGGTCATGTTCTCATTTCTAACTTACTCTTGGCAGTCGGGCTGTAAGAATTAGAATATGGGGTTTCCTGCTTCATCCTGAGTCTAGGTTACAATTCAGCCTGTGCATTAATCATTTGCTTTTATTTCCTTGCACAGAAAACTACTCACAATGCCTCCTAGGTTATTCTCAGAGTGACGACTTTTATACCAATAATAAAAGGAGGCATTATTTACCATAAGGCATTTTTCCATTTGATAGCCCATGACTCACAGTGCTTTTCTTTTCTTGAGAGTAAAGTAATAATGCTTCCACCTGAAATTTAAGCTTTTTTTTAATGTTTGCTAAATTTTACCCTGAATTCTAATCATTAAAAAAAAAAAAACACAAGAGTAAAGCATTAATTTTGGACATAGAATTTCAGTTAGCTTTTAATTATAGCGATAAATGATAAACAAGTTCAGTGGATTTTCTGAATATTACACTTTCACAGGATTTCACTTAGAAATATTTTTAAAGAATGGTGTAAAGGACAATATCAACAGTGTTAGCATTATCGATATAAGTTATTTAATACTTTTGATGATCCTGTTTGAAACCCAGTAGAATCTACCATTTGGAAGATACCTCATTTTGACTAGATGACTACATAATTCAGTAATGTTGAAATAATTTGAAACTTTGATATATAAAATGATGAACACTTATCAAAAATTACTTTCTAAATTAGTCATTTAGTACTCTGAGGTGAATTCTGTCTCCTGGAAATGAACACAGTACATTTTTGGAACCTTTGTATACAGAAATGGCTGAAATTCATTTTGTATGAAAATGTACGAGATTTTTATAAAACTTTATAAAGTTCTAGGAATCATTATTTCTATCTGTTCTCATAACTATGCATTATATTTCTATATATTTATAATGGTTATGATTATATGACTATTCTTACTTGGAATTCAAAAAGTAAAAGAACGATGGAAAAAGTTGCACATAGATTGTAAACCATAGAAAAGGAGAATTAAAACATTTAGAGGCAAAAAGAAGTGTCTCCATGGTTAGATGTACGAAAATGGGATATATTTCAAAGAGATATGAAGTTCCTTCACCAAGGTAGTCGTTTTCAAATTTCACTGAATAGGAGGAATAATTTGGGGAGCTAGTTAAAAGTAGGATTTCTGGGCTCCCTTCCTGAAGATTCTCTAGAAAGCATATATGGTTTTAAACAAACATGGAGTTAATCTCCTGACCACATTTTGAAAAACACTAAGAAATGAATTGCCTTCTAACCGGTAACAAGGCAGAGACTGTCACCAAAATGGACAATGCTGCCACCAGGAACAAAAGAATTCTGGGGCAATTAAAGAGCACGTAGTTTGGAAAAGGTGGACAGTTGATTCTGATATATGCATTCCCCTCTTTACCTTCCTTGTTTATTGTTCTAAAGATTAATATTCTGACTATATAATTAGGAAAGGTTATAATGAAATAAAATTCATCCGTAGAAATTCACACAAGACCTCTCTGATAATTTCATACATTTACAGCATGCAGACAAGAGAGAAAAGTATATATAACTGAAGATAACATAAATGAGTAAAGTGTTAAAAATATATGATAGTGTGTGTGTGCGCACATGCGTGTGTGTGCGTGCGTGCATTATAGTTGGGATCTTATATGTCCCCTAAGTGCCCATGTGTTAAATAAAGTTTTATAGAGCCGGGCGTGGTGGCGCACGCCTTTAATCCCAGCACTCGGGAGGCTGAGGTAGGAGGAGCGTTGTGAGTTCGAGGCCGGCTTGGGCTACAACGCGAGCGCAAGGCCGGCCTGAGCTACACAGTGCGACCCTGCCTCAAAAAAAAAAAAAAAAAAAAAAAAAAAAAAAAAAAAAAAGTTTTATTCCTCAGCTTAGCATGACTGTAGGTGGTGGAAACTTTAAAAACTGGAGCATAGTGGAAGGTCTTCAAGTCACTGGGAGATGAGAGGCATGTTCTTGAAAGGGACAGTGGAACCCCAGCCCTCTCCCTTCTCTCCTTCCCTGGCCCTGAGATGAATGGTTTTGCTGTATCATACACTCCTGCCATTATGTGATGCCCCCTGCACTTGCCCATCACCAGTCTAAAAGCAATAGGTCTTCTTCAGTTCCCAGGAAGTAGAACAGAGAAACAGAAACTAGAGATAGCCTAGGAATCTTAATAAATCGAGGAATCAGATCAGATAGCCCAAGACAGCTACAGTATAAAAGGTAGAGCACTAGAGAACATTTTACTGCACAAACAGGACCAGATTTCTCTGGTCCCACTTAAAAACACTTAAAAATGAAAAGAAAGAATTAAATTTCTTCCATGCCTTAGAACAAACCTCAAGAATAATGTATAAGAGTGTAAAAATATATGGTACTTGAGAAAGTAATATTTCCAATGCTTGGCACCAATTAATAAGTAGGTATACAAAAGAAAATAAAGGAAAATGAGAACCATAACGAGGACAATAAATCAATCAAAACTGAACCAGAAATGATAGATATTAGAAGTAGCAGACTAGAATATTTTTATGACTTTTATTTAGAAGTCTTCTCAATGCCTCATGTGCTCATAAGTAGGGTGTTTTGGAGTTAGCAGGATCTAGGGTGTGTGAATATGGATTAAGTGTGTGTGATAATCAAATCAGTCCATACATTGGTTTAGTACAGTTTTGGGTGTGGATAATAGAAAGTCCTGTCCTTGGTGTAGCATGATCTAATAGGCTTGTAGCTTGGATAGAATAAAAGAAAAAGGGAGGCTTGATATTGCTACTTTACTGCATCCTGCTTGCCTTGCCATGGACTGTTTCTCCTCTGTGATACTGCCCTGTCCTGGAGCCAACAAACTATGGACTGAATCCTCTACAAACTGTGAGCTAAGATGAACCTTTCCTCTTTTAAATTGTAATTGTCAAGTATTTTGTCCCAACAACAACACATTCTTTTTGGTAGTCATTCTTTCTGGGGTAAGATGACATCTCAAAGTAGTTTCAATTTGCATTTCTCTAATGATCAGTGATGTTGAACATTTTTTCATGTTCGTGTTAATATCTGTTTGTTCCTTCCTTGTATGAAAGAAGCTTTTTGTCAATGTCTTGTACTCTGAGTAACTACTTTGAAGATAATAATACACAGTGCATTAACTATTGTCACACTCTTGTTAATTTGTTAGGAAATTTTGTTTCATTTTTTCACAGAATAAAAAAAGGAACAAGGAAAAAAGGGCAGGTTGAAAACTAATTTTCATCAAATAAAAATGAAAAACAACATGCAAAGTTATATGGGATATAGCTAGGAAAAAACATAAAAGGAAAAATTTATTTCACTAAAATGTCTGTACTGGGAAAGAATGAAATCCTTTCAGCTTTCACCTTAAAAAATCAGAAAAGCAAAGGCAAATGAATCACTTAGTAAAAAGAAGAGAAGAATCAATAAAGATCACAGAGAATCAATGAAATAGAGGGAAAAACACAATAGAGAAAATTGGTAAAGCTAATAGTGGTCCTATGAGATCACCAAAATGGATAAATTTTCTCATGAAATGAACTGTGTTCTCTCAAAATTCATATGTTAGTTTCCTAACTCATCATATCACAGAATGTCCTGTGTTTGGAGAAGGGCCTTTAAACAGGTAATTATGTTCAAATGAGTCTGTTAAGGATGGCCATAACCAAATGTGATTGTGCCTTTTTGAGAAGGAGATTGGGAAACAAGAGTAACACATCACATGATACACGAAGTGCACAGAGAAAGGCCACGTGAGCACCTAGCACTGCAGTCACTGCCACCCATGGGTAGAGACCTCAGAAGGAAATCAATACAGCTAACATTCTAATTTCAGACTTCTAGTCTCTAGGATTGTGGGAAGTAAATTTTTGTTGTTTAATCTGCCCAGTCTGTGGTATGTTGCCATGGCAGCTCCCAGAAAACTAACACAAACCTCTAGGAAGATTGATTAGGAAAAAAGGAAAGAAACAAATGAGCAGTATCAGCAAGGAGAGAGGTGACATCATTACATACAGCTTTGTACTTGTTAAATTTAATAATTAAAGAGCAATTTCTTGATAGGCATGAACTAGCAGAAATCACTTCTTGAGCAAAAATGACTCAAGAAGATAGCAAAATTTTGAGTTATACACAGAAGTATTACAAAACCTGAAATAGTTATTAAAAACATTCCATATTTTTTTTATTTTTTTATTTTTTTTGGTCCCAGGGATTGAACTCACAGTTTCACTCCTGCCAGGCAGGCAGTTACATCACTGAGGTAAATCCCCGGCCCTATTTTTTGAGACAGGGTCTCACTATGCAGTTCAGGCTGGCCTTGAACTCACTTTGTAGCCTAGGCTGGTCTCGAACTCACAATGATCCTCCTGTGTCAGTCTCCGAGTGCTGGGATTAAAGGCATGTGCCACCATGCCCATTTATAAGCACATTTTTACAGAAAACAAGTAAAGAGGAAATGCTTAACTCATTTTATGAGGTCATCATTACTTTGATACCAAAACTAGAAAAACATAAAAAAAAAATAATAAAATAAAAAGGTGAGGTCAAAAGGGACCATAGGAAAAGGGAAGGAGAGACATTCCCTGCCCTCTGACTTGAGTTCTAGAAATTCTTGCTTGATTTTGGAGTTCTTTCTGGACTAATCACATCATGAGGGGAATACATACATGTGTAGTATGTACAGTGTTATAAATATCAGAAACACTAGGCCTCAGACAGTTTCTAGTTTTGTGGGTTTTTTTTTTTTTTTTTGTGGCACTGGGGATTGAACTCACAACTGCGCACCTGCCAGGGCAGGTGCTTAAGCCACTGAGCCAAATTCCCAGCCCTAGTTTTTTTGAGGAAGGGTTGCACTATGTAGCTCAGGCCAGCCTTGCTGTCGCGTTGCAGCCCAAGCTGGCCTCGAACTCACAATGCTCCTCCTACCTCAGCCTCCCGAGTGCTGGGATTAAAGGCATGCGCCACCACTCCTGGCTTACTTTTGTGTACTTAAAAGAGACAGAGAGAAGAGCAGCTTCCCCCTCTCTGAGGGACCATTCCCTGGGGGTCTACAGCAGTGAGAAGTATGAAGTCTTGCCTTGGACTTTTGTATCCTTCTAGTGACTGTAGCATTGCAAAGAAGACACGGCCTATTTCAAATGCCCAAGTTGTTTCTTTTTCATCATTGTAATAGATTAATTTTAGAGAAAGTTTAGCAAAATTAGGGGAAGGTACACAGATTTCCCATATGCCTTGTCCTTCCACATGTGCATAGCCCACACATCCCCCAGATACTCTTATGAACAGTTGATAAACTTATATTGATTCATTGTTATCGCTCAAAGCCCAAAGTCCATTAGGGTATAATTTTGGTGTTGCACACTTTATGGGTATGGAAAAAAGTATAATGACATATATGTGCGATTATAGTAACATCCAAAGTATAATGACATGTATCTACCATTATAGTAACATATGCTGCCCTAAAGACCTGTGTTCCGCCCATTTATCCTTCTCTCCCCCTAATGCCTGACAATCATTCACTTTTTACTGGTACCATAACTTTTCCTTTTCAAGAATGTCAAAGAGCTGAAGTCACCTACTACATAGTTTCAGATTGCTTCTTTCACTTAATAATATGCATTTAAATTTACTGTTTTAAACATCTGTGTGAAGGTTTTGGGGTACATGCATTTAAAAGTCCTCCAGAAAGGATGCAGTTCCCAAGAAATCAAAGGATAAAAAATGCTGGAGTGAATGGTGAAAAAGAAACAATTCTGCGCTGTTTGTGGAAATGCAAAGTAGGACAGCCAGTTTGGAAAACGGTATAGAACCTTCTCATAGAATGACAACTAGAGATTCCATATAACAAAGGGATTCCCCTTCAAGGTATCTGCCTCAAAGAACTAAAAACATCATATGGCAGAGGTATATGCATATCAATGTTTATATCAGCACCAGGCACAATAGCTCTCTCCTGGGAGCAGCTATTCATCAATAATTGAATGGATAAAAAAATGTGATATCTGTACATGATGAAAATACTACTCAGCTGCAAAGAAGGATAAATTTAAAACATTTGTGGGAAAATAGATGCATCTGGAAAATATAACACTGAGTGAAATCAACCAGTCACACAAACTTAAACATCATATGATGTCTCTCATTTGAGTACAAACAAAAGAATAATGAAGGATGAATAGAAGGACAAACAAAAAGAATAACAAAAAGCAAAGT